>VZRZ01002152.1:74020-115051 GCA_013398175.1 Climacteris rufus | reverse complement strand
TTTTTTTTTTTTTTTGGTTGGTTGGTTTTTGTTTGTTTGTTTGTTTGTTTGTTTGTGTTTTTTTGAGGTGTTATAGTTCTTCTGGATCAACTTTTGATCAAATTTTGATTTTCAGATTTATAGGAGTTTCCTTGAAACTCCTGGTTGGTCAAAGTAATTTCTTTAGTTCCCTTCCTGAATTTACTGTTACACTAAATCAGGCAAAAAGCTTATGCTGACATCTGCAAAAAGAATTTCTTAGAGAATTTCGTGGGGTTTTTTTTACAAGCTGATTCTGCCTTTTTCCTTCAGACCTACAATATGTGCTTTCATTGTTCACACACCAACTTATGAATATGTTGATGCCGTTTTCTCTTTTTTTAAGCTCCCATCTGAGTTCTGTTCATCACAGATGTTTAGACACACAGCTGTCCATCTACAGTGGTTCTGCATGAAAGACCATGGCTGTTGTGTACAAAAGAAGGGATTCAGGCAAAATGTACTATAAATAGATAGCATTGTCTGTTTCTTCATTCTCCGGTGGAGTTCTAAGTTCTGGAATTGGAATATTTGCTACTTTATCAAAATAGGTTTTTTGCCTTTTGCCTCCACTGAACTAAAAGAAGAAGCACAACCTGAGCATTTATTATGGCCATTATTTATGAAAAGTTTTTATTCTCTCTGAACCATGGAAGCTGGCAACTCTGGCAGGGGCCCAGGCTACATGTAGTGCATAGTGAACATGGGCACACAATGTGTGCCATTACACAATGTGGCATCTTCACCTGTACAAGGGGCCAACTTCACATAACATAAACTGTTTAAAAATGCTTCAAGGTCATGCTATTAAAGTCTTAAAGCATTTGATTTAGCGAACAGATCTGCATGCAGCATGGTAAGCCCTTCTTAAAACTGTGGAGCAGCAGCATAATATCTGAGAGCATTGTGGCAAATTGGGAAGTTGAGATAGAGCTGCTAATTATTCCAAGGCATATTTCTGAAAGGACAGGAGGTGTGGGATGTTCTCTGCCAAAAGCCCCTATTTCTTGAATGCTCTTACCATCTCCATATGCACATATGAAACTTTTAAGCTATGCTGTGTGTGTATAAGCTGTAGATAATGTGGTCTTATCTATTGCTTGAAACCTTGAAAATCAGTAAGATACAATTCAATAATGATGAGGGCAGCAGTGGAATAATTCAGGTAAGACTAGATTAACAAAAAGCAAAGAAGAAACTGCAATTAGCATCTGTTACACACCCCCAGGACTATACGAGAGTGAGGAAAAATATTCATAGAACAACTCTGGAGTAGTTCAAAACCACACAGTACTGTCCCAGAGGGGACTGTAACTGTCCAAACATCTGTTAAATTATAAAGCTACTGTAAATATAGATCAGAGATTCCTATGAACAAATGAAAGTGTGTGGATCCTAAAAAATATTCCTACCTTTAGTAGTGGAGTACCTTATCAAAAATATCATGCTACCAAGTCAATAAGGAGAAGCTACTCTGAAACAACAGGAACTTCAGTAAGGATACATTAATATAATTGGAAAATTCTAGTGAAAATGTGACATTTCAAGTCAGGAATATATCAATAAAAGAAATTACAATGTCAAAAGAAAAAAAAAGTCTTTAGTATGTGACTAACCTTTACTTGATTCAGTGCTGTTGCAAGAACAATATATATAGATATATAGATATATAAAAGAAATTAGTAAACAATTTGACCAGGAAGAACATTAAAAGAAGTTTATAAATAAGAGTCATTCAATAATGTCCTGAGGTGTGTAAAAGGTTTTATGGTAGCTGTACATACCTTGCAGTTGCTAGAAATGAAATAGAGAGGAATTCTCTGAATAAGAAATTTCCTTATTTCCTTATTTTTTGCATATGTCTCACTAGATGTCCTTTTCATTTTTTTTTTCTTTGGAAAATAGGCAATTGTTTCTCTTCCATATTGGATAAGGATTGGAATACCAGAGGAAAAGGTTGTTTCAGATGCTGACATATAATGATATCTACCTGTTGACTCCTGCCTTCACTGGCCAGTCAGGATGAGCAAATGTTTGACTTTGCAGATATGTTGAGACCTTTGAAGAAGACTGCTCATCTGCCTTTTAAACCATGTGGTTTCCACAGGATTTTCCACCAAGTGGAAGCAATTTTTACTGATGCCCAAAGCTTTTGTTTCGTTTTTGATGACCTCTGACACTTTCATAACAATGCACCAAAATTCCAGGGTTTATCTTTTGGTGCTTAATCCAGTTAAAGCAAGGTGTATCTGACTGAGGTATAGCTGCTTGGCATGCATTCACTTGCTCCAAAAAAAGTAAAGCAAAGAAAGTTGTTTAAGTGACCAGAAAAAAATATCACTAATCTCTGAGTTACATTTAGACTTCTATTGACCATTTTTAGCTTCTTCCAGCAGCATGAAAAGATGCATGCTGCATTTTGTAGTGTTAATGAGATGTGAGGCACACATAAAAAAGCATTTGGTTCACAATTAATATCTGTGAGAGGTACCCATTTTTAACTATCTATTTGTGGTTCACTAGCACAGGTAATTGAGTTCCAACATATTTTTCTTTGACTCCTTCTAGAAGTATGGTCTATAAAATAAGAAACAAAGAAAATCACTTTAAGGTACTGTGGGATACCTTTTTTTTTTTAATTTGAACCATAATGGAAACTTTTTGCTACTCTACTACTGTATTTTCTTTTAAGGGAATATTTACATCTCCAAAAAGAAGCCCTCTCCATATTCAGAGATAAGTACTTTAATACAGCCACTTATGTTGTGTATTTAAGCAGGTGTTTTGCAAAAGAGCAAAATACTTGCTTGTAACAGGCTGTGATGACATGGGCATCCTGAGAATACAAATTTTTATGAAGAATAGGCCCCCTGGCAATTACAGATGTGTTAGTGACTTTCTGCTTTCACTAAGAATATCTCAAAATCCATTCACTCTGTGCATTTCTGGTTTGCAGGGGTTTTTAAATAGAAGAGAAGATATTTTATTCTCCTTCTATAAATTACTTTTTTTTCTGGGAAGCCATTTCATGCCCTGCTTTTATTTATTTCTAATAATGCATTTTTTTTTTGTCAGGCTCCAAAGTGGAAGAGATGAATTAAAATGCAGAGCTTCAGAACTTCTTCTTTTCTAATTCTTTTTTTCCTATGGTTGCTTGCTTAATCTTATAATTGTCACAATATGTCACGTAGTTGAGAATTTGGTTCTCTGCAGTCCCAGTAATCTGCCTTCTTCATTATGGCAAAATTGCCATAGTTAACTCCCTCTCAAGGTCAGATTATCACACGGTTCTCCTCAGTCATGATTTTGGACCCTGTCAATAAAAATGTTTTCCACTATGTAGCCTACTCATATCTTGTCCATAGTCATCTTTTCCCCCTGGGATTCATTTTCCTCTGTGGTTGCTGAATTCATTCCCAACCTTTTATTGTTTTTATGAGACACAGCCTCAGTTCTCCTACATATATTGATGACTTGAGGATTTGGTTGCCTCTTTCAGGCACTGAATTTCAAGAGCATGTGATGCCTTTTTGGGATGCCTAAAAAACAGAAGCCAGACAAAATTAAGGAAAATAAAAAGCAGTTAAATTTATTGAAGGGTCTTCAGGTACATTTAGGGCAAACGAAACTTCCGAAGGCCATACCCAAAAATAGGTGATGGACATTGGACTGTCATACTTTTATAAGTTTGGTCGATTTGCATATTGGGTCAATCTTCCAATTATAGCATCAGGTAATGAAGTAATTTATCCCAGGTCTGCTCCCCCACAGCTCAACTTTGTTTATACTCCTTGGGGCATGAGACAGTGCCCCTTCATCCTCAGGCCCAGAGCGAGATCTGGCCTAAGTGTTTTGTCTAACAGAAGTGGGAAAAACACTAGCTCAGACTTTATATGGAGTTTAGAGTTATACAATCAAAGACTACAGAATTATAAATACATGAAAAATATAAAGGCTAAAATCCTAAGGCATCACCTGGGCACTCTGTAATCCTGAACTCCTTGACAGAGACTGCCTATTTCTTGAATTCTCTCTAACTTTTTAAGTAATTTCTGCTTATTTCACCCACAATGCTGAACTTTTGGCCCCTAGGCAGACCTTTCCAACATGCTTTATTAATCAATTCAGTCATTCTCTTCATAAAGCTATGAAAGTGAAGGAACAGAGTAGTACACTGTTTGTTGTTTGTTGTTGTTGTTGTTTTGTTTTGTTTTGTTTTGTTTTTTCTTTTATGGGAGGGGTAAGACTTTATTTGCTGAAGAAATTAAATTTCTGGCAACTCAGAGCTGTTTGAAACTTTAGTTTCAAATGTGTGAAGTAACTGTGCCTGAAGAAATGTTTAGAAATACTCAAAAAACTGCCATTGGCTTTTTACTAACTGGTAAGGCAGGTAGCTCAGATAGTTCAGCTCTCTGAGGTGACTTGGAAGTAGAGGAGAGGCAAATTTTGCCCCACTGCAGGGTCTGCTGTTTCACTTCACTGGGTCAAGGAGGAAAAGCAGCATTGAAAGCAGTACTGTGGCCTTGTGGTTTATTGTCATTGAGAACAGCATTGCCAGCAGAGCATGTTAAGAAACCCACCCTCAAATGTCACATGATGTGATGATTTTTACAGATGTGACAGAAGGAAAGTCAGTCTGCTCAGGCAGACATGTGCTGATCTGAACTTGGGTTTTCCATGGCCTGGGGGAATAATCTAACCACACAGACACTGCATAAGAGGGGAGGCAAAGCAAACTGGGGTGTCCTTAAATGCAGAGCTCTGGAGGATAAAACAAGCAGTTACAGGGTTTATTACTATTAAAGTAACACCTGGTGAAATGCATCCCAGTAATATTCACATTCCTGGTTTTTAAGCGCAATGTACATTTATAACTTCTGTCCATGGAGAATGTACAGATTAATTGACAGGATAGGCAAAGGATGCAAAGGAAAATGGAGACACAAAGACTGCAAATTGTGTTGCTGAAAGGATTACCACAGGGCAAGAAGCAGAACAAAATTTTCTGATGTTTGCCACAGCCGTCAGTAGTCTCACTCATCCTTTCAGGCCACTTTTGACTACTCCTAAGTTATCTTCATATGTTTATAACACATTTCACATAAACTTCTCATTCACTCTTTCTCCCACACTTGCACCTCCTTGGATTACAAAACACACTGTGAATATTATATAAGGTGCATTTGAGATATACAAATGATGTTAGAAATGTTGTTTGGTTACTTATGGACATTAAAAATGTTCAAAAGTCTGTGGATCCTTAAATGAGATTAATTCAATTGTGCACTTTTACATAATGTTCGACAATGTTTGTAACCCCCATGCAGTTTGGATATTCATAACAGGGACTAATCTCTGAGCCCCAGATCCTACTTGCCTCTCACATAAGCTGAAGACGTTTGGCTTCCAGATGACACTGCTGATGTTCAAATTGGAGCTTTGTAAAATCTGTTGCCTTTCCATTCTGGATGCCCCTTTGCTCAGTGCTGGCCACAGAAACAATTAACTCACTTTCAGTGTTCACAGACAGGAATGCAGGAACATCAATCTTAGTCACTCAGTAAAAGAAGGTTGCATTCAAGATGTTGGTTCAAGAAAAACACAGAACATCAGGACATCTATCAGTAAAGATGAAGGAAGCCTGTTTCTGCCCAATACAATGATGAAATTCTGAACAGTTCATACTTTTCTGTAAGTGACACCCACATGACTCACTATTCCTGCTCCCTGAAAATACTGCCAGGGTCAATGAAATGCAGTAGTGCTACCATTTATCCTGCCATTAAACTGGTACAAGTAAATTAAAGAAAAAAAATGCATGGCTCAATGCATTTGATCCATGCATTTCCATGATTCCTTTTCTTTGTCCACTGGGACAAACAACACCATTTCTGCCCTTCTCCTCCCACTGTTCCTCTTTGTCCCTCTCCCCACTGTTCCTCACTCAAATATCTCTTCAGGATCCTTTTGAACTTGGCAATCCTCTCAATGGGGCTAGGTAATGGGGTATGTCAGTTTGAAGATAATTTTAGAGAGCATTCTGCTTTAAAATGCACAAAATCCATGTTTATGTATCATTAGAACTATACTTTAGCAGACTGGAAACTATAGAATAATGTCTGGATGCTTTATTTGTAAGTGACTGCAAGTATTTCAAACTGTGTATTCATTAAATATTCCAGTGGTGAACAGCCCATTCTCCTGGTTTGTTTGGATTATTGACTCCACAGTATTTTGTCTGATCATTCACTAGGCTTAAATATTAGGAAAAAGCTTTTCTTCAGCTTCTATCTTGTGTGCCTCTTCCCTCCACACCAATTACACACTTTTCTGTGCTTGTTTCCAGAATAAAAGAAAGAGCTCCTCTGAAATTGCCAGTGTTTGAATTTATGGACCTATTCTTTTATATTACTTGCTGCCAGTGATGTCTCATGCTTGATCAAGGGTGACAGCTGCATTCTTCAATGGGACAATTGTGCTCCAGATATTCGATAGGTGTTAAGTGAGCAGTTGTTATCAATGATACTCCTGGTGGCGAAGACCTACCAAAACAGTAGAGGTGCTGTTACTGCTGCTCATCTTGCTTGCTGCAGCAGTTGGCAAGCATTGCCAGTCAGCAGGGAATGGTTAGGGTGAAGGAGACCAAATCAGGCATACTGTAATTTACATCTGACTGTTGAATGCATGAAGAGTGTGGAAACATCAATTAGAAACAAAATTGTGGCAGTGAAGGATTTGGGATGTCGTTCTCTTACCCTCTGCTCCTAAGTATAACCAATAAAACTTGGAATGTCTGACTGATATGAGAAATTCAAAAGACAAGCTCTGTGTGCATCCTCAGCTTAATTTGGATTGCATTGCAAAATTTGTAATGTTTTGCAAAATGGAGTACAAAATGTTTATTTTACAAAATTTTTACTTAAGTTTGAAATGAAAATTGAGTTTTTAAGTGAAGGTAAAATTATAAACCATTTGTATTCACAATCTAAGCATTGCTCCTGATTATAACAATTATCTAAAACAATCTTTTGAGTTGTTTTTGAAAAATTCTATTCAACTATAATAGAATCTTGAAATAAATCTAATGTTTCCTTTTTTGGAATTATCTGCTTTCAAATAAATCAAAATAATTTTTTGGATTTTCCACGCTGAGTGAGACAGCCTTACTTTAACATTCTGTCCTTTAGCCAGTATTGCCAGGGCTATGATTTTGATCCATATGACCTGCTTTCTGAGTCTGAAACCTTCCTCTCTTTCTGTTTCTGTGTGTGTGTTCCCAGGAGATTGATCAATATCATTTATCTCAGTATAGAAGAATTGGAGTTGATATTGATTACACTGTGTTAGATTTTGAAATTCCTTTGTAACGGTGTAAGGCCTATGAACATCTACCTTTCCAGGCACCTTCAAAGAATCATCCTTCCTCTGACCACATAATTGTTAAATTGTGCATGTGAAATGGCTGGAGGATATTCTGTCCCTTTTCCAGCAGGTTATCAGGGAAAACTTGCCAGAGAACATTGTGTTGTTTATATATCCTCCAGTTTAAGAACTCAAAGGTCAATAGTTGCCAAAAGCAGTTTCACTTACTGGCTTACTACTTTTCCCAAGCTCTGCAACCTGCCTCACCAGTGATCCTTATCATTTATTAGTGAAAGCGTACATATCCAGCTCCTAGATCTCTACCCATAGGCAAGTAATCTTGGTTTACTGAAATAATCTGTCCACTTTCTAGTATAATTAATCATGATGATTAATTACCTGAATAAGCAAATATTACCTGTAAATACAATGAGCTTACATTGTAACATTATGGTTTCCTAACACTTCTTACAGACTGAAACTGCATTGCAACCTGATTGACTGAAAGTTTTCCCTGGGTTGTATTTAGCCTTTTTTTTTCCTTCCATTAAGTTGCTAGGAACTGTATCATTTTTGTTTGTTTTGTTTGCTTGCTTTTTAAATAAAAAAAAAAAACATTATACTATTTTTTTTAGATCACAAGATAGGGTGTTACCAAATATTTAAATTGCATCTGTTTTCAACAGCTTGATTTTGTCTGCAAATGACTTATGACGCCCTATTGATTTAAAGGAGTTCCTTCTGTTGCATGCTGATCAAATTGAAATGAAAATTAAGATTACCTTTTCTTTTGTTTTTGTCAGGGAAAGTTTTGTCTTTTATTTACAGGTTTTCCAAACTATTGATATAAAATTAATAAAAAATACAAATTATTTTTCATTTCAACAATAATTTTAAAGGACACTTCCAGGCAGGAAGTTCTGTTAAAGTTGGTAGATTTTTGTTTAGCTAAAAGATGTTCCAAAATGCTGATAATACTTCTGTCTTTGGAAAATACTCTTAATAGTTCTGTTCATTTCAGAGGAGTTGTTCCTTTTTCCTGAGCCCTTACCTTTGGTAATTCTGCTGCTTAGCTGAAGTTATATTTTAGTCAAAACTGTCTAATTCTTATAGCTCAAGCCAAGTCTGTGATGAGAGTACCCAGATGAAAAGGTGAAGAACAGAACTATTTAAAGTTTCGCAGTTTAAAAAGTAAAGTCATTCATACTAAATCACTTCATAAAAAATCCAGGTAAAATTGCCGTGGTTCTGAAATTTGCCATGGTTTGAAATTGAAATTCCATTGTGTATATAACTTAAGGATTTTGGAATACTGCTATCTTTTAAAATGTGTGTGTGTGTGTGTGTGTGTGTGTGTACGTGTGTGTGTGTGTGTGTGTGTGTTAAAAAAGCAAACAAAAAAAAAACGGGCACCAAAAGAAACGCTCCAAAACCAAACCCAAATATATTCAAAATAAATATATTCAAAACCCAAATATATTCAAAATAAGCCCAAATATTCAAAAATACAGAAGCCTTTATATTTTACCTAAAGTAGAGCTCTTAAGGAGTAAATGTAATAGACTTGGACTTGTTTTCTTCTAATTGCAATGGCATCATTAAATCAAATAATATAGTTAAGGGACACTAGAGGAAAAAAAATAAACCAAATGGACAGTGAAGAGACAGCAGTAGCTGTAGTACAAGAAATTAATCTAAGAAAATTAAGCAGATGAATTATCATGAAGCATCTGAAAGTAAAGAAATGAAAACAGATTGTCATCAGATCCTTTCTTGTCCCCAAAAGTTTGATACCATTTCTTTAGGGAATAGTTTGCAAATTATATATATAATACGTGTAACACAGCCATAAACAGCCATGTAATTTGCCTCACTTACAATCTGTTCCATGATCTTTGTTCATCCCAAAGAAAAAAAGCAAGGTGAAGATCTTGGAACAAGAGGATGGGGAAATAAATCAGAGCTGCTGTTAGTAGAACTGGTTTGGAACATTACAATTGTAAATGTGTGCCACTTTTTCTTTGTGCACATTCCGGAATTTATGCTAACTCTAGCTTTTCAGTGTCTTTGAGCAATGTTTGTTAAACCAATTTTAATATAGGTAATTAGCAAACAATGAAGATAATCAGTGGGAAATTGCATTATATATATTAAAATTTAGATTTTTGTTCAAATATAGAAATATTTTAAATAGTCTGCTTGTGACATGGACAGAAAAGTATTCATCCTCTGCTTTTGCTTGGGCTTTGTTAGATCTGTTTTAGTGCCAATAAACAAGCAGGATTAAGGAGAAACCTGTAGAGGAGAAAATTACATGTCTGAAGTATTAACTAGTATATTCAATGCTGTTTACATTTTCTGTCACCAAACACGTTATTCTCAGGTCTGTAACTGAGCTGCACTTAGACTTTTATGGCTCTAACTGCCTTCTTTTTAGCTAAAAGACAGTTTACTCTGCAGTATCTGTTTGTGAGAGGGAGGGAATGCCTCCAATAAGTTGCTGTCAAAGCGTGGGAAAACAAAAAGCCATCATTTTTGTTGCCCTTGTTCCACTCCACTTCATCCAAGTGCCAGCCATGCATGGACACTTGCAACTGAGCCCTACCTTGTCCCATTTTCATTCCCCCTTTGAGCTTACACATGTGACTGCACTGAGTAGCACTGTATTTGGAAAATGATTGCACAATATTGTCCAGCACAATCTGGGCAGAAATAAGAGCAGCTGCATGCAGAGCCAGAGCCTCCAGAGGTGGTCAGCCCAGACATGTTGTTCCTGACAAACTTTGTTGTGTCTTTTACAGGCTGAAGGATCACTAGAGTAGAAATGCAGGATGTGAAGCTTAGCTGGGAATGGTTAAGGAGATGTTTTCATCATATTTTAGAGTTTGTGCTCTTTATGCCACTTAAATTCTGCTCCTTACTGGAATACAACTACGCTTCTTCTCTACTCTTGCTTTGCCCACTCCCTCTCATCAAACAAAACAGTCACTGCAGAGAGTATTTTGTGCTATAAGGGTGATCCAGTAATACTGTTGACTCTTCAGATGTGTTTAGTGAAAAAGTAAAATATTTACTGCAGATAACAACATTCTTGGGGAAAAAAACAAAAATGGCAGCAGGTAGTGGAAAATGGTCTTATCTGGGTTACTTAAATTAATTCCATTTTGGTACATATCTGAAAGAATCCATTAAAAAAAAAGTCCATTGACTGACCCATTGCCTACACAGAAAGTAAACAACATCACAGTCATGGCATAAATGAGAAGAAAAACACATCCCTTGTTTAGATTTATAGATTTGGTTATACTGCTTACATATATGCATAGCGATAAATGAAGAACAGTCCTAAAGGATTAACATATATACATGTTCTTAATTTTTACCCTTAAATCATTAGTTTTTTGTGAAATAGGAACAGGAAGAAAGCATGTAGTATAGAGCTAATCACATAAATAATTTGCTTATTGTTTTCCATATGTATTTAAGCAGGATTTCCAGGCATGTACTTGAAAATAAACTACTTCTGTCAGAGAAAGTGGTAAAACTTGTACAACCTTCTAAAAATCAGTATTTGAATTCAAAATATTGGCATTAGTGCCATTTGAAGTAAAATTGTTGACCATTCTTCTCAATAAGATTCAGAAATTCATTTCTGCTTGGTCTCATATTAGAAAGAGAAAAAATGTGAAGCATGCTTATGATGTGACAGCTGATTGACTGTATACATGGATGCTGTGATTTTTGTGTTTTGCCTCCCCTGCCAAAAAAAAAAAAAAAGTCGAATAAAACATGAGAATCTGTAACAGGCTAATGTAGCAAAAATAATGGTCCAGGCTTACAGTATTTAATTATTTTTTTTAAGTAGTGGAAAATGTTTTATTCCATTGTAATATTGAACACAGTATTAGTGCTCTATGGCAAAACATGCAAAATTCATGAAAACAAAAAATAATATTGTTGTCTTAACATTGTTGTTCTGTGCATATGCCTCACAATAAAGGTATTTCAATGCAATCAGTTTCACATATATAGTCACATATATCAGCTTCTCAGCTTGCATATTTTAATGAAAACTATTACATACTTTTGCATATTAATCCTAGGGGGGAAAATGTCATTTTTGTATGTTCGCATTAATGTTGCCATAAGTATCTATCTGATCTGTCTTAATTGTCTCTGGGTCTGTCTGGGTGACCCAAAGAAGAACTGCCTTTTTACAGCATTTAAAGATTAATGTAAAAAGTCTTACCTTTTTTTGGCCTGATGCACAGTTAAAATCACTGCGGGAATAAAGGCCTTTGTCTATGACAGCTACCTTGTCTCTGCTTGGATTCTGATTTTTATTTTGTCTTTTGCCCTATCTTCTGTATCATGTTTCCACCTTTGGTCCTATGTTCTAGCATCTCAAAATATTAATAAAACTTGCTTTCATAATGCCTTTTTTCTTCTGTGGAAATGTTCCTGAAAAAGGTACAGTTGGGAAAGCAAGAGCTACCAAAGACTGGTAAATCCTCATTGACTTTCCTTGCTATTACTCTTTTTTTCTGTCCCTACCTGAGTGACCTCTCAGTGTCTACTGTTGAAGTATTATTGTCATTTATCATAGATTCATAGGGCTGTAAGGGAGATAGAAAGAATGTTCAATCCCTCCTCCTACCCTGAGGCAGGACCAGCTGTATCTAAATCTTTCCTGACAAATGTTTGTCTATCCCGTTTTTAAAAACCTCCAGTCCAGGGATTCCAAAAATTCCCTAGGCGATCTATTCATTTACTCCACTGTCCTCACAGTGGAAGAACTTATTTCTTCTTTTGTCTTTCTTAATGTGTAAACTCAATAATATTGCAGTTTCCAGCATTATCCTCTCTTGCATTGACAACAAACGTGGACAGCAATCAGCAGTCTTTCTCCTTAAAGTCCACCTTTCTTACATTTGAATAGTAATAGCATGTTTTCTTCTTTTTCTTCTTTTCTTATGATTAAAAGCCCTAGAATTTGTTTTTCTACCCTTGTACGTCCTTCCTTCCTTCCTTCCTTCCTTCCTTCCTTCCTTCCTTCCTTCCTTCCTTCCTTCCTTTCCTTGCAACGAAGCAGGTATTTTTCTGAATGTTATGATTTGGGTCCAATATATACACATGAGGCAATAATTGCACGGGACAATTAAGTGTTGAAACTTTATGTGATCAATGAAGGTCCTATCCTACATTGAATACCTACATCCTTTACATAGCCAATGGAAATACCAACTACCTGGCTTCCTGAAGGAGATCCTGAGTTTGATGTGCATTAGGTATCTAAACAGTACAGTAGGTCCTTTGGAGGAGCAGTGAGCAGTGGTTACTGAAGGAGGAAGAAGAAATGAAAAACTTAATGAGTTATGTGTAAAATTAAGAGAAAATACCTACTGCTAACCAATTGTGTAAAGAAAATACTCCATGCCTGAAGGCCTGAGAAATCATTGTCTTCCTTCACGATATTTTTCCAACAATTAGATTTAAGAACAGAGCAGAGATCTTCTGTGGAATCATGGCCCTACTAGAAAGATTCTGTTAGCTGCACGAAAAGGTTTGAACCTTAATTTCAACCCCTTAGACAACTGCTCTGACTGCAGGGGCTACAAAATAAAGTGACACTGTATGTTTGCTCAGGTACAAACATAGGAGTTCCTACCTTATTTGCAGATTAATATTTGACCCACAGGACTTTTGGGTGGATTTTGTGGTGTTGTAGTTATAAAAGAAAAATAAATGCCCTTTATTTTTTTTCCTTTTCCTTTTTAATGCAGCTCACAAAAGAAACCCCAATGGAATTCAATTTCTGAATAACTATTAATATGTTGCTCACATTTCAGACAATTCTACTTTGTTTTGGGCATATTAAATTGTGTTCTTTTGATATGTTTAATTTTTGCAATTGAAGATTTCTGAACTCATAGTGAGGTATTTGTAGAAAGTTAATTAGCCCATGCAAATTCACTAACATCTGTTTTCTAATTTAAAATAATTGAAATTGTCTTTTATGGTATAGTTAAAAAAATTAAATAATTAGTAAAATTTTCTACTATACAAAAGACCCAGGCTGTGTTGGAGCCTTCAGACAGGTTTTATCAACTTTCTCTTCCTGCTGATTGGAAAAAAAAAAAAATCAATTTTACTAAACTGAGTAGCATATTAAAGACCCGATAGATACCTTGAAAGATAAAATAAAGAGACAATATGCTCCCATCCCTTTCTGTAAAGTACATTATCAATCTTGGAGAAAATAAGTCTGAGGTAGCTGGTGCTATTACAGTTTAAATATTGACCTTGCACAAATTAGGTGATAATCTTGTTACCAAGCTGATATAGAAGGAGGTGGACTTCTGAAAGATCAGAAGACAGCAGCATTTCCAGTAGCTAAACCAAACATTATTTATTTTCTTAATCAGAAATTCTTTGAGTTGAAATCATGCCATTTAACTGTAAACACCAAAGAGGAAAATGTACCATGGTTCCCTCTGCAAGCTAAGAACAAAAAAAAAATCAGGAGACTTCAGAAGACCAAATTCCAGATGTGATAAAAATTCTTAGGCCTGAGATCATATATAGCAGTGCTTACTCTGCTAACAACTTTGTCATACAGCAGGGAAGTCTGTGAAAGCTGTCATAATCTAAAAGGTTAGGGATTGGAGTCTGAAAAGATACCGCAGCTTTTTCCTATTACTTACATTTGAGCTCTTGTGTTTTTTCATGTTAGAAAGTTTTCCTAGGAAATAACAGACATCAAATTTAGGCATTTAGAGATCTGCAGTAAAGGTAGTAAAATTTAGTATTGTTGTTTTCTTTAGCAATTTGTTTTCTGTTGTATTTTAGCATAACATCTCTTAGGAGACAAAATTTTTAGCAAAATTACAGTTTTATGGAAAATTTCCCTTAATCTTTCCAATTTTAAAATTATCTTTCACAAGGACATTGCTGTGATATAGGGTTATCTTTTTTATACACCTTTCACAATGTATCCTAGGGAATTATAAGAATCTTCTCTCAGTCTTTACTATGTGAATATTCAGGGTAGAGGTGGCTACCAGTGGTGATGAAACATACATTGAAATATATCAAGAAATATTTAGACTTGTAAATCCATCGTACTAGGGCAATGTTTTAAACACTGCTGGCCCCTGAAGAGTATTTCTGAGGACACAAAATGAAAAAGCGTGTTATATAACTGCAGCAACAAAGATTGTAACCACAAGCAGATGTAAAATGTTCCTGAGACTATGTCTGTGATTGTACTGGTCAATATTAAAACTAAAAATGCCTTTCAATTTTTTATGATAATTGTCACAGATCAGTGGCAGCATGAGGGGTGGCTATGCTTGCACATAACCCTACATGGAGTTTGCTGATAGAGGTTGTCTATCTCACTGCCACCATCTCCCTTTGCTGAGCAGAAGAACTACAAGGCTGCATTTAAGCACTCATGTTAACTTATACTATTTGGTAATCAGTTGCAGCAGGGATCTACCCCGAGCATGAAGTTATGAATGCAACATAACCCCTTTGCCAAAGTGTTGCACTTACAGTCTGCACAGTTCCTAAGAATCCTTTAAAAATTGTCACCTGTTTGGTTCACTCCCTGATTGACAGCTGTAAGCACTTCATGTCTCAGAAAATTTAAAAAATAAACATCTGGAATTTCTTGACAGGTGATTTTTTTCCTTACTTGCAAAACACTTGGGAATCCTTCAGTACATGAATAACTTTAAGTGGGAAAACAGATACATAACAAGTTGTGTATTAAAATACTTCCTCAAGAAGTACATGAGGCTAATGACAGTCTTCCTAACTTCAGTTCATATTACTAGCTTTTGGGTTAAACCTTAGAGACAGCCAGAGGATGCAATAAGGCACATCCTCCCCCAGCTTTTCTGTTGCCATTCAGTGAACTTGGCCTTGGGCACCAGCTGCCTCGATCAGCTTCCATACAGACAAGCAGATCAGCAAGTATTAGCTAGGGGCAAAGCCTCCATGTAGGTCACCTTCAGCCAATTGTCTGAAATTAAGGTTACTGAGGGTCGTGGATCTTGTGGTGATGTTTCAGGGATGGCACCACCTCAGTAAGCCTTACCAAGTTTTAGAAAAGAAACCATAAACTCCATATTGAAACAAACTGATGGAATTTGAACTAAAATCTGGATGGAGATGAAAATATATCATACAGAATCAGTTTACTTATGACATTCCTTATATGTCATCTGCACTTGTGGGTCTCCTATGTGGAAAAACACACCCTTGTATGACCTAGATTGTACTGCCATTTCTGGTTTTTGCTATAGTGGCTATTCACTTGTACTTGACAAATGAATCTTAGTTTTCAGCTCCTTTCTCTGGAAATAGCCAGGAACAAAAAAGTCATGGACAAAGAACATTTTTCTTTTGCTGACACTCCTATGAGTACTAAAATGGCCGTATATGGAGCTCTGAAGCTCATAGAGGGGGACTTGAATTTTTCAAGAATTCAATTTCACTGATTATTGATGGAATCTGAAAAATGTTACCATCAAAATTTGTCAAAGGAAAATTAACTTCAATTTCTGATTGTCAGGCACTGATCCTAATAATCCTGACCTAGTTCATTCTTAAATTCTGATTATTTACTCCTGAGAAACTTAAATAACATTAAATTTCAGTATCAACAGATTTTGCAGTGGAATTTTCAGAAACACAGATCTCAAAGATTTTGGCTGTGACTGCCAACATAAAGAGTTTCTTCAGGCAAGGATCTAAGAAATCTTTTGCTTCAAAGAAGAAATCTAGCACCTCTTTTTTTTCACCTTTTACAGAAGAATATACAGCAACTTCCAAATGGCATACTGAATAGCAGTACTTCTAGGAGTCATGAAGTTAAACTACTTGTAACTCACTTATCCCAGTCCTTAACCAGTGTCACCACCTAAAATTTAAATGCAGAAGTCACTAAGATATTGACAGATTATGTAAGTGATTTAGGAATGGGACTTTTTTTGACTTTTACATTGACTTGTGCTCCTGAATTATTGTTTTGCTCTTAAAAATCTTCAGACTTTCCTTTCTTTTTCCTTTCTTGTACTCTCAATCCTGCAAAAACTCCCATATTTAAATGCCAGTAGTACTAGTCAAGCAGTTTGCAGAAGTAACTACAATATGTCTGTTTTACCATTGAAGCTAAGAGAATTCTTTATTAAAGCAAATGATTGTGCACTAATTTCTCAGTGCAATAAAAAATGATGAAAACAAAATTGTCCTGAAACAGCATAGTATCTTAAAACTGTATATAATATTCTTAGATGTTTGTAAAGGATGACTTTATTCACTTTGGAAGATAATCTATCTTCATCAGTGAAGATGCAAAATGTAAAACTGAGACTGTAATAGCTACTTACTCACCCTTTCACTCCTACGCACAGTGTTTAGAAACACTAGAAGCTAAAATTTCTGCCTCTGCTACGGAATAAAGAAGTATTTCTGTTACTTCAGATACCTGAAAAGGTGATTTATCAAACTCCTTCTTCTTCATATTACACTACAAAATCAGATAGCGTATTGAACTGATTGCTATATTCCTTCAAAGTTTGTTTTCCTGAGTGTAGCAGATGCATATCATGAGCTGTTTAAATATCAAAAAGTGTTGTTTGTGGATATATTATTACATTCCTATACTTGTGTTTCCTTCCTAATGACAAAATATGCATTTTCATAGAAAGTTTTGCTGATAAAATTACTTTAAAGTAAAGGACCTAATTGCTTTAAAAGCATTTATCAACAGATATCATTAGCAAAATATTTTAATCACTATAGTTTATGTAGACTAAATGTAAGCATTTATTAATACAAGCTAAGCGCTCATTATAAGTTTGCACAGAAAATGATAAAATATTATGTATTAAATGAATCATTAGCATGGACCATTAAGTCCTCTATTTTCCTTTAATTGAATTTGTCAGTAGTACCCACTTTAACTGAAAACCAGTCATAACCACAAAATTAAATAATAATTAAAGAAACAACTATTCAAAGAGTTGCTTGGTAGCTAAGGTGCCATTTAACCAAAACAGCAATTTAATGTAAATTGCAGCCCATGTAGACGTAGTTCTGAAAATTATACATCCTGTGGTTCGTATATGTTTGAATTAGCAAAACATTTTCACAGTCTAGATGTTCTTATAGTGGTTCTGTAAGCATAAAGAAAGACTGAATAAATTGGTGAAAATAGGTATAAATAGACCTATGTCAATTAAAGCTAATTAAGACTTTACAGAAATAAATTGCTGGCTGCTCAGTACATTTTTAGTAGATTAGAAAATGCACCAACTTACAGTATAGTCATTCTTTCTCTGTACACAGTCATTCAATAAAGATGCACTGGATGTGGACCCAAAAATAATGCTTTGCCCACCTGTGTTTTCTTGTAACTCTACCCAATTATTAAAAGATAGGCAGAACTTTCTATTTACAAAAACTTTGTTGCACTACCCTTTTCACACACAAAAAGAAAAACAAAACCAAACAAATAACCACCCCCCACACACAAACAAACAAACCAAAATAAGCCAAACAAACTCCAGCCAACCAAAAAACTCCACACAAATTTAAAAAACAGGAAAAAAACTGGAAAACACCACCAGCATGTTTGAAAGTGGATCTTGGTTTCTCTGAATAAGCAACAATGTAGCTTGAAGGAGGTCCAAAAGCCTCCATTGCATATACGGAGACTTGCCATTGCTACTTCAGAATAAAGATTAGGACTGTACTTTTTGATGGTGATTGTCTCACATCGATTACCTTTGGGACAGTGTTTGTTTATTCAGAAACTCTGTTTTGCACAACCAGCAGGGGGAGGCAAGATTTAAGGAAATAAACTGGGAAAACTTGATGGAAGCAAGTCCTTTTAAAAAGGGGAGGGCAGTGGAAAGCTTTGAACAAAGGAGAGAGGTGAGTAATACAAGACATGAGGGTTAAGCTGGTATTTTGATTGCTATTTTCATGTCTATCAAACCATAACATGCAGTTGCCACATGTATGAAATTTGAAAAAGCTCACGTCCTACTCCATGGGAGTTTGTCCATTTTCCCAATGCAACTACTTTTGCTTACTGTGGACATACAGCTGTAATAAAAAATATTTTATTTCCATTTTCTGGTAATGTAAGCTAACATGAAAGAACAGAGTTGTAAGTAAATGATGTTACAAGTTTCAAAGACAATGTCTCTTGTTTAAATATTTCACGTAATTGACTACTTGTGTGTAGGAACCAATGAAAGAGATGCACAGCTGGACTAAATGCCCTAAAATTATTTTCAGAAATACATATCTCATTGTACTTTTCAATTCTTACTTATACAGCTTTCATTCCTCTGTAGAACAATTTACAAAACAACTTGCGTAGCTATTATGGTTAAATTTTGAATCTGCTAAGAGCATTTCAAGTTATTTTCAGAGGACAAACATCTTGATGTATATTCATGTCTTCTCCATGATTGTTACAATTTAAGGGCACAAGCCACATGATGAGGACTAATAGTCAATGTGTGTGCTTGTCCCCACACAGGACATATTTTGCTGAGCTGGAAAGGGCGCAGACCTGCTGCGAACAAAAGGGCTGTTCAGCTCTGTGACTGTTCTGCACCAGCCAGGGCAAAAGGTACAACCAAATCCTAAGAGCTTCCGGGTAAACCTGCACATGCAGAGCTCCCTATTGAATAACTGGCCCATGAATTTCATCAGGACTTCTTATGGGCTGATGGGTGAACAGCAAAATATACCATGTGGACCACAGATTAATACCCTGCTGGTTAGCTATGTCGATCATAAATGAGCCTTTTCAGCCCATTGTTCCTTCTGTACTCCTCCATAGATCCCATGTGTTGTCTGCCTCATAATTCTACTTGTATCCACACAGTCCAGACTACTCTTTACAAATAAGATTATAGTGTATGTGCATGTCTGTTTAAAACCCTATAAATTACATGTATATTTATTTTATATGTATAAACTGTTAAGAGCATATAGGCTTAAAAAGGAGGTATATGTTACCATTTTCAACTGTAAACCAACATGGCAAAGCAACAGCAGCCTGCTGCCCTAAGTGCCTGAGATATAGGCACTTAGGATATCATTTACACTATAGGATGTCATTTACACAACAGACCCTATGTACAGTATGGTATGGTGTGGTACAGCATGGTATGGTGTGGTACGGTACGGTATGGTATGGTATGGTTTGCTATCATTATTAATTTAATCGTAACTTTCTAGTCTCTTATGATACCCAGTCCCAAAGAAGCATGCAGATATAACAGTTACTTGTAATTACAGCTTTGACGAGTTATTTGAATCAATGTATTCCAGAGCACAGGAAAAGTTCCAGCCTCATGGCTTTGATACTGACAGATCTGGTGCAAAGTGGGTGTTTGGATACAATGCCAAGCATAATTGGTGCCAGCAGTGGAGATTACATGTGCTGTCTCTATGGAAGCTTTTAGACTTATACAATTGTTGGGAACAGGGCCATGTATGGTAGCACACATGAAGTCAGAGAACAGACTTCATGTGAAGGTGATATTATTAATTTGGTCTCAGCCTTCATCCTGATTTTTGGAAATAAGAAGGAATACAGACTTTATTGCTTTGGTTCTGCACTTCTGTCAAGTTCTTCACTCAAATCAGAGGGTAGATACTGGCACCATCCTCCAGATTCAGCTGCTCTTCTTCACCAGGTTTCAAATATAGCATCTAGAAATTTTTATTTTACCTCCTCCAGTAAGGCCATCTGTTCCCATAGCTTTCCCTCAAAACACCTGGTGTTATCTTTTTTAGAATTTCTGGACTTCTATGAGGGTTTTTTTTTATCATGTTTAGGGGGAAATAAAGATTTGAAAATACTCTTTTAAGTAAAGCAATATACATATCTCTTTTGCTGCTGTTCCCATTTGTCGTGCAGGAAAGGGACAGGCCATTCTTTCTGAATTCAGAAGCCCATTTCACCTACAGTCCTGCCAGGATAAGATGCCTATTGAAGGTGCTTTACAAGGTGAAAAGGAAATGTGTGTCAAAACTGAGTGACAACAATTCTTCAAAGGTCAAACAGAGGATTATTGTATTGAAAAGTTTTTCTTACAGGAAATAGTTGGTTTCATTCCCTTTCTCCATAGCAAGCAAGCTTAGCACATTGCAACACTTTTCCATAAAACTTATTGTCTTAACAAAAATACATTATTACTTAAATAACCAAAGGTCTGGATTTAAAACCACAAATTCACAACCTGGAAGTACCCCAAAAACCCTTTGTGATCTTGCAGTTGCATGACAAAGATACGAGGGTTTGATGGATCTAAGAAGGGATTTGTGGTCTGGAGAACTCAGTGAAATTCCTTGGCCTGCCTTATGCAGAATGTCAGACTAGACTCTGGTGATCACTTAAAATAGAATAATTTAAAACAGATTCAGTTCCAGCAGTTTCTAAAAGGTCTGGTAAGACTTAGTGAATTAGCATTTGGAAACTTAGATCATACTCATGCTTCAAGTAGTCACAGCTTCTCCTCAGCAGACTTTTTTTCTATGTGAATAACCAGGTATGAGTAATGTTTCTTGACCAGCAAAAGGATATGCATTTAAGACACCTGAACTGCACCTGCTCCTCTACCATCTGTAAAATTTGAATCAGGAAGACTCCTTGGCTGACGAGCTGAAAAGTTTTGGATCCAGTCGTTGTCCCATCATAGGTACCATTTTCACATTACACGGTAAGAGAACCTGCCTAGAGCACAGACTTATTTCAGGGATAACATTTGGGACCAGTGACAAATGCCTGGCTGATCCAGTTGTATAATTTATGCTAAGCTACAGAGACAACCCAGACAACCCCTAAGAAATTGTTACAAGCTTGTGTTACAGCACTTCTAAAGAGGGAAGGATGCTCCAGAGCCAAACCCCATCAAGCCAACGTCTTTAATATATGATTTTAAAGATAAAGCACTGAAGTAATTTATAAATTGTCTGTCACCAGTGGCTGAACACTACCTTCGTTCCAAGCAAGCTTGAATTACACTTGAGAAAGTATGTCCTGGCTGAGCACTGAACATCATTCAACTTGCTGAAGTTGGGTTTGAAAGTGATATGGGCACAGATGCAGTGTTCAAAGGCCAATCAGCTGTGTCTGACACCATATACCACCATATGCTTTTAGACAAAATAAAGTACACGAGAGAAAACCAGTGCATATCATGACTGATACAATTTCTATCTAAAAAAAAAGGACAAATTTCCCCATAATCAGCAATGATTTCTAGGCTGAACTATGTAAGAAGAGCCAATAGTGGAGGCTACAGTATGATCCACCACATGGGAATGTGCTTGAGTCTGTATTATCCAGCATCTATGTGAACAACAAAAAATCCATCCTCATAAAAGAAGTATTATTGTTGCAACCAATATTTCTAACTCTAACTAGACTAAGGGCTTCACGTGTGTACAAGACAGATTTATGTCCATTTTCCTCAGGTGTTCACACTACACTACCAAACCCAACTACAAACCAATCTGATTAAACAGAGAGTTCATTTTCTTTTTCTTTCTTTCTTTTTTTTTTTTTCTGAAAACACAAGTCCAGTAAAAGTAGTGTGATTTGTAACAGGCTATTATTTGCCCAGAGTTGCAATCCCTTTTGTTTTGGGTATGTGTAGAGGGAAAAAAAAAAAAAAGTTTTATGCCCAGAATTGTATACTGAAGAAGCTCACAAATACTAAAAGGACATTGACCCAAGAACATCATGAATGACTACCCTTGCACTCTCCAAGGACTTGTTATAAAAACAAGAAGGGGTTGTTCATGCAGAGAAGTTAGTGTTAAGAGAAAGTTGCCACTGGAGTATTTAATGCCCATAGACTGCCTGGGCATTTTGGTATCACCCCACTGAAAACCAAAAGCACAGTTGTGAATAAAGTGGAATCCTTCCAAAAGATTGAAGACTGAGGTACTGACTCCTGGGGCATGCTGCAGCTGTTGGCCAGCTGCTGTAAGATTTCCAACTACAATGGAACCATTTAATAAATCAAGGGTTCTGCATCCCATTCAGTTTGTTTAGTGAAAAAAAAAAAAGAAAATGATTCACTGACTTTTTCAAATACCTACTTGGGAATTCAAGAGTAGACTGACCGGTCTGGTCATGTTTGACTTTTGTTCAGAAACTGTTGATGGCACAGAAGATTTATATTAATATAATACATAGACATGCCAATGTGAAAAATCACAGATCAAAAAATATCTTAATGTACCACGGATGGTAATTTTTCTATCGACCAAGTCATTACATGCAAAGGATTTTGGAAAAAACACAGTGATCCTAGAAGGACATAGGAAAAAAATATTCCTGGTGCTCAGACAGTTTATTTCCCTGTTCCTCCATACTATTGCATTTAAGTCAGCACGCGTACTTCATATTCTAAATAAGAAGTATGGAAAGATTTTCGGGAGAATCTCATATAGATGAACATTAACAAAAATAATGCTGTCCTGTATTAGACTCTTTCAATAACAAGCTCAGCTTTTTTGCATGTTCATTTTTCAAATTCTGAGGCATAACCACACCTTAATCAGCAGTACCATAACACAATTCAAAAAAACTATAAGGCTTTTGACTTATAGATCACACTGATTCCCTGTCTCAGGTAGACACCATTGATTATTAATTTTATTTTCCTTTTGAAAATGAGCTAGTTGCTTCAGAATGAGTTTAGATTACTTGGCCCCGTTTATGCTTTTATGTCTCTCTGTGCATCTCATGACTTTGCAAATATATATCACTTCCTTCTCAAAATTGAACCACTCAAAGCTGTTTCTTCTTCTATCATTTTATGATGTCATATAATAATGCCAATTATCCAAACATGCTTAGTACGGAGCATATGAAGTAAATTTTACATGGGCTTACCTTGGTGAAGAAAAACCCCAACAACATAAACCCCCAAATTATTCAGTATTCTGAATTATCTGCCTGCATTTTTGTCAAAACAGTACTTTATCAGTATAGATTGCTACTGGTTTTATATATTTATATAATTTGGTAATACAAGTTCCACTCAGATGCTATGCTTCTTTCATTTGTTTTTGCCTTTCCTGTCCTGAAGATTGCCAGCAGGATTAGATTTACAGAGGGTATTTTCAATAGTATTATACAACGTGTTTCTTGCAGCAGCGTGCAGAAGGTCTTCTCAAGAGCAACCCACAATATTAGAAGTTTTACAAGACCAGAATGGATGTGTTGTGCCCCTCAGAGCTTCAAAAAGTCCAAAGGAACAAATAAAGGGACAAATAGTAGATGTTGAGATCAAAGAGCGAAGAAAATCCTGTAGTGAAGTGTATGAAATGAAAGCATCACTTAATAAAGAACATGTCAAATTGTCTCCCCCTAAATAATAGGGAACAGTTAATCCAAAACTGGAAAGGAAATGAGAAGCCAGGTACAGTTAAAACTGAGTCAGAGAGGCTATCAGCATAGAAACTGAAGTAATTGAAGATAGAAATTTTGTAGCATGTTGCAGAAAAAAGAAGGAAGTTGAAATCACTTGTAAATTTATCAACTGAAATTTCACTTTGTCAGGACAAAATGTTTTTCTCCATCATTATATGGAGGACAAATTACCTTCAACAGCTCACCCTCCATACCTCATATTCCAGATGATTTTACATGCCTTGATAAAGAAGACCTTCTACTTCAAAAACATCTTGGTTTCAGCAGTGGTTAACCATTGGTAACAGCCAAATTCCCACTCAAAATCTCACCCACTTCCCCTGACTCAATAGGATGAAAGGAGATAAAATGACAACCAGGTAGAAGAATGTTTGTGGGCAGAGGTAAAGACAGGAAGATTGCTTACCTGTTACCAAGGCAGTCAAAACAGATTTGTCTTGAGAAAAAAAATTATTGACAATTAAAATTGATTTGGATAGTGATAAATGAACAAAATAAAATTATCAAACATTCCAGGAATAACTCTTCTCCTCCTTTTCCCAAGCTTAACCTCACTCCTCTATTCCCATCTCATTTACCTGTGTGATATGGTAGAGAGGGAAATGGAGAATGAGGGCTATGGTCAGGACTTTTCAGTTTGTTTATGCTGCTCCTTCTTCTTCACACTTTCCTCTGATCCAGCACGGATTCTCAATGGGGCTCCTTGCCCTTCATGCTTCATGAAATATACACTGTCTCCAACTTGAGAACCTCCTCTGCTTCCTACTCTGACCTAGTGTTCTCTCTGTTTCCCCACCTTGGGCTGTTTGTTGGTTTTTTTTTTTTTTTCCTCTCCTCTTCCTGTTCATAATTTTTGCCATTTATTAAATATGTTTTCCCATAGGTGACACCAGCTTTCCTGCTGGGTCCTGCCATGGGTCTGCTGGAAGTGTCTGGCATCATCTGTGCATAGTGTAGGGCAGCCTTTGGTCTCTTCTCACCCCTGTACAACTCCATGGCTGGTGTAAGGCCACCTACACCCACTGTGACTTTACACTGTGCTGTAGTGAGGCTGCTTCCATCGGAGGCACAGAAATATGCAGGACGGAATTAGTATTTTGTAAGTGAATTTCTGCTCTGTGAGGTGTGTGTGCTTTTGCAAGGTACTGTGCCAGAGGTGAAATTTCCACACCTGGAAAAGAGAGTAGTAGGGAAGGGAAAGCACCTAAATGTCAAAATCATTTACCTTTCCTCTCACAGATCTTCCTGAGTATCAATGTTAGTTCTGTAAATGATGACTGACATGACCCAATAACCAGTTTTTACTTCCTCAGGACAGGAAAAGCTGGTTGGAGGTGAATTCTGACAGTGATCCTCCTCTAAGTCATACTATGTTCAAATTTTCAACCCAGGTCACGGAGTATTTCCCATTCAATATCTATTTGCCTTTAGTCAGGACTCTGACTACAGGTCTGACATTGCCATAAGGCTTTGTTCTAAAAGCAAAATCTTGCCTGACTACCATTTAAAAGGACTATTGTTTCAAAATTATTAATAAAACTCCAAACATATTTTTCAGAAGACAATAGGTCCTGTATTATATATTTTTTAAAAATCCAGACAAATTCAAAGCAAGGTGAAGAAATGCAGTCAGCAGCAGAATTCAACAGAATAATTTCAATTATTATTACACTTCAATGGGAACATAGGTGAACTCTAGAAGGAAGGAATAATTTTGCATCTCTCTTGAGACTACCTATTTCCTGGTTTCCACAGCCCTGGAGTGTGGGAGATCTTTGTGCTCCCTTGGGGAATAGCAAGGTTGAGATCTTCCATAGAGGGTGAAAGAAGCTGCTGTGGAAACACCTAATCCCAGTTCAAGATAATAACATTATACTATTTGTTATTTTGAGCAAAAATATATTCATCATAATGATGCATTAAAAATAAAAAAAAATGAAGTAAGACAGCCTCCAGGCTCTTTGTAGGTAATTAATGTATTAATGTGAGTAAACCCAAACCTCTTTTAATATAATTCCTGAATGTGCGCTAAGCTTGTATCTTTATTTTCAAAATTCCTAACACATGACATGATATGTCATGCAGTCACTTTGTAAATGTCAAGCTCTTAATGGAAAATAAGTCTTTCATTGTTTATTCAACTTACATTGTACATCCAGCAGCACTCAGGACTAGATTTGTCCTGCCTAGTTACAGGTTTATCATGGCAATATCTAAATTATGAGCACTGTTTCTTTGTTTTTTTGTCCCAAAAGCAGTTGAGACTGCAAACAATTGAGCAGCCTGACTAAAAGCTGAATCACTTTCGGAAGAATCCCTTTTCCTTATTTTTCTCTACTTTTTGTCTGTAACAAGAGCTAGGGGCTGTTTCTAACTTAATCCCATGGATAGATGGATGAATATGGGATAGTTTGCATAGTTGTGCTTATAATTTTTTTCTATTTTTTATGTTTCCTCTTAGACAGAGAAGGATGTTCTACTTGAGCTCATGAGGATACTTCTTTCCAGAACTTTGTAGGATTTTGGAATTAGGATAAATATCTCCCTTTCCCAGAAGTTTTTGAGGAAAGGATGTCACAGAGGGCGTCTTTCATTGATTTCACCTGATATCTGAAAACAGATTAAAAGTGAGCATTCTGGGCATTAGCAAGAGTAGTGTAAATTTTTGGTTGGCTGAGTTCTCTAAGATTCTTAGGAGTCTGAGCAGACTGAGCAGAGGCAGAGAGAAACAGCTACTGAACAGTCTGGCAAGCAGATGTGGATAGAGAGGGTGATTTTTGCTAGTGGCGCAGTTATTATGTGTACTACTCTACTCGGAGTAAAGCATTCTTGTTCAGGGAAACCATAGTGATTCATATGTGCTTGTGAATGAGTTTCTAATAATGCTCACAAATTCTCTGGAGTTTGTAAAGGAATTCTGGCATTGTTCATTAATAAAAACCAACACATTCCCTATACTCCCTGCCCAGTATAAACAAAAACTGATTCTACCATTACTAACAGAACCCATAAGGAAATTACTTATTTGGGGCATGTAGTAGAACTAGTAACACAATAAAGCATGGGCAAATGTAGAAGAGCATTGAGCTAGGAGACTAATTTTAACAAAATAATGAATTGTATTCCTCATAGGAAGAAAAAAAGTAGCCAACAGTAGAAATATATTTATTAGAGCTGGTCAAAACCATCAGGTCTTCCCTGCTCTGCATGATTTATACATTTGGTTTCTGCATAGTGTGTGCATTTAATTTTAGACCAAACACTTTAAAATCCAAACAGTTGGATGGAAATTTAATGTAGAAACATCAAATCTTCATGGTTTTCAAAGAAACCTGCTCCAGTTGTTCCATGTCTTCCTTGTGCTGAGAACCCCAGAGCTGGACATAGTAATTCAGGTGGCTTCTCACAAGGACAGAGAGGAGAGGTGGAGAATTGCCTTCCTTGCCCTGACAGTCACACTTCTTTAGATGCAGCCCAGGATACAGTTGGCTTTCTGTGTTGTAAGTCCACATTTCTGGCTCCAATTTTTCATCTACCAAAATCCCCAAATCATTCTTTGCAGAACCACTCAAAATCTATTCATCTTTCAGTCTGTATTGATATTGGTGATTGCTCCAACTCATGTGCACGACTTTGCACTTAGCCTTGTTGAATTTCTGGAGGTTTATGTTGGCTCACTTCTCAAACCTGTCAAGTTCGCTCCATACGGCATCTCTACCCCTATGCTTATCACCTATATATACTTAGTTATTGACATTGAGTAAATCTTTTATGTCATAGATAATTTCAATTTATGTAGCATATGTACTGTAGAGGGTTGAGCCTGGCTGGATGCCAGGCACTCACGAAAAGCCACTCTATCACTTCCCTTCACAAATGGACTGGGGAGAGAAAATTTAAGGAAGGTTCAGGAGTTGAGATAAGGAGGGTCAGAGATCATTCACGGAATGCTGTCAGGCTAAACAGGCTTGACTTGGGGATATTAATTGATTTTATTACTAACAAAATCAGAGCAGGAAAATAAGTAAAATAAATCTTAAAATTATCTTCCCCCACTCCTCTTTCCTTTTTAAACTGTACCTCATCACCCTCGGTGCAGGGAGATGGCAGGTAAGGGTTACAGTCAGTTCCTCACACGCTCCTGCCACTGCTCAGAGAGAAGAGTTCTTCTCCTGCTGGAGTGTGGGGTCCCTCTCATGGGAGACAGTCTTTCATGGACTTCTACAATGTGAGTCCATTCCAGGGGGAACAGTTCTCCACGAACTACTTCAATGTGGGTCATTTTTCCATGGGTGTCCTTCAGGAAGAGCCTGTTCCAGCATGGGTTCCCCACAGGATCACAAGTCCTACCAGGAAAACTGCTTCAGAATGGGCTCGTCTCCATGGGTCCACAGGTCCCATCATGGGCTTCCCATGGATTCACAACCTCCTCTCAGGCATTCACCTGCTTCAGCGTGGGTCTTCTCCACGGGCTGCAGGTGGATCTCTGCACCCCTGTGGTCCTCCATGGGCTGCAGGGGAGCAGCTGCCTCACCATGGTCTTCACCACGGGGTTTGGGGATATCTTGGCTCCAGCACCTGGAGCACCTCCTCTCCCTCCTTCTTCACTGAGCTCGGTGTCTGCAGGGTTGTTCCTCTTACATATTCTTGCTCCTCTCTTCTCTGGTTGCAAGTATATCTGCACAATAACTTATTTTTCCTTCTTAAATATGTGATCACAGAGGAGTTACCACAGCTTCTGGTTGGCCCAGCCTTGGCCAATGGCACATCCATCCTGGAGCCACCTGGCACTGGCTCTGCTGAATGTGGAGGAAGCTTCTAACAGTTTCTCACAGAAACCACCTCTGTAGCCTCTCTGCTACCAAAATCTGACTGTGTGAACCAAATACAGCAGACCAGTAAGGATTTCCACAAGAACCATCCTTGTCCATAGTTTTGCAAAAGGTTTCCATAGATGACTATAGGAATTGCTGAATTCTCCTTTAGCATCCTAGCATTTTTTCAGTGTGATGTTTTTTACCATATTTTCAGTTAAGAGCCATAAGACCATACTTTGTGTGTCATAACCCACACCGTTTGCATAACTCAGTTCCAAGTACAATGTGTTTTGTACAACAACAAAGCCGTGTCTGAACATGGGGTGACATCCCTTAAGGAGTAATTTTAAAGAACACTGATGGTCCCATATTGCTACTGTGAATTTGGTTCCAAAAGGTCTGCTTTGTGGTGTTTCCTTGTCACCCTGAGAAAACTATTCCTAGCAGCCTGGGCAACAGTAGTGGCTAATCACTACCTACACTTTCACAGGGCATTTCAGTCACATGAAATGAGTGTGCATTGGCACAGTGCTTCCACATGTCCCAGGCCTGCACCTTCATTTTGAAGACATTCTGTTTCGGTGTTGGAAAATCAGAATCTGTCATCAGACTGGAATACGCAAGAGCACACATGTAAATCTACATAATCTTTCAGAGGTTTGAAGTGATGTCTGAACCTTGCATATTGTCAAATCTTTTGGACTAGCAATAGGCCAGTAGAAAGTGTAGACTGGCAGTAGAGCTAGTCAGAAGTTTTCCAGCAAAGCAAATTTTTTTATTCTAAAAGGCTTTGTTTGAGGCCCAGTTGGAACTAACATATGTCAATAACATAAATTAAGGCACAGCCTCACCTTTCCTTCAGTGACATACTCTGTAATTTCCAGTTGATTTCAGATTAATTTCTTGTCTGAAAATTTGCAGTGACGTTTGAGCTTCCTCTACAATGAAAATTACTGATATGTAGAAAAACATGCTAACTTGCCAAAACCCCTCACAGTTTCATTCATTTATCCTGCAGAAACAAAAGAGATTTATTGGCATCTCTTTCTCTGCATAATGCTTGGGGCAGGAATTCTGTTATACTACAATCGACAAAAAAGTTGAAAATTATGCTAGACTTTACTCGCTTGTCTATTATGTGCCAAGGAATGTGTATGTGTGTAACTGCATCAGAACTTCTCAAAATTGTGTGAGATATTTTAAAAAAAGAGGCTTATTGTCTCATCAGCTAATAATTAGGCAGCATGAACTGGTTCTGGCCAATTAGCCTGGAAGTGTTTTCATTTTCTAAGCCAATAGAACCTATCTATAACATTCCATAGTAAAACAAATTAATTAATTTAATTAACAAAACATAAATTCTAAAATGAAATGTGATTTTGAGAGGGTAAGTGCCCATGCCAAATGGTGTCTTATAACAATAAAATCTCATTCAACTGGTTGGACAGATTATTCATATGGCTTCACGCTTTCCTACTTGCTGGCAAGCAACAGGCATGCTTGGTTACTTTGAAACTTCTGCTGTATGGAGAGATTGCCATTCAATTACAGACAAACTCTGGTGCCGTGCCTACTTTTCTGTATCATTTTTAAGCTCTTCATGTAGGACAAAAGTAAGTGCTTTATATTTGTCTGTCTTTGAAGAGAGAATGCAAGCAAGGTGACAATGCTCCTGCTGTTAAAATCGAATGCAACGTCATAGGCTCTTCTTTACATGTACTTTGTCACTTACAAGCACGAACATGCATGAATTTTCTCCACCCTTGACACATGGGATAAATCTACCCAGAGACACGAGACCACTAAAATGAATCCATAGGAGAAAAAGGTCTACCAGGTCACTGCAGCAGTTTAAAGAATGCTAGTGCTCGTCCCAGTACACTTACACCAAAGCCAGAAATTACAGAGATATAATAATCTTTTTGTTTTCACTTGCAAATTCTCAGTGATTTAAATTCATTATCGAACAGACACTCTTGTAAAGCTTTTTCTTCTGATCTTGTCCCAGGTGCCTGATTGCAGTCATCAAACATACCATACTAAGTATTTATATAAATATATCATAAAATAATCAAATATGATGAGCTATTCCCTTTGTTCCTTTATGTTGATACACTTTTCACAAAATATTTAATATGCTTCTGAAAATGATGATGCCAGTGATAAAGCTAGTTTGCAGTTTCATAGATAATTTATGGAAGTTATAAAAAATGAACCAAATTGTCACAACAACATGACAATGTGAACATTCATGTTTACATAGTGTCCACATACAGTACAAATACTGAATATTAATATGAAATGAGAATTTATGAAATTTACAATAAACATAATGTAGAAAAAATAACAACTTGATACAATCTCTGCTTATATTGCAACATATAAAGAGATCTTACTTTATGAATGACTTTGACATTTCCTTTAATGTGTATTGTTTTACACCCTTAATCACAAATCCTAGTATATTTTAAATGTAAATTAGATCATATCTATCCTGTTTCTCCTTTCAGATAAACACTCAACTTCAAGAGAACGGAAGAGAGTCCATAGACAGCATTTTAAATGTACTTGGCACAAATTCATCCCGAGGGGTGCAAATAGCAAAATATGTCTGGATCAGATTCTGCCACTTTTGTTCTCATAAGGTAGCTATGTGTTTGTTCAGTGATTCTGTTGACTTGCGGTAAAGTTATGCACAGTCTTTTGCCTAAATATAGACATTTATTGTTGTTTTGAGATATCCTGACACATTGTGCTTTGGCAGGCAGATGGTGCACACTATGTGTTAGACCCACACCTTCATGATCCTCTTCTGGAACAGCAGTTATGGCCAGGCAGGATACAATGTCAAATGACAACTGATACTTACTTTTAGGCAACCAGATCAATCTGTATTGATAGCCAGTAACATATCCCTTCTGAAGACATCCTTTGTATATGATCATTGTCTTACAGCAATGATAAAAGATGAAGTATCTGTCTGCTAATTGTTTGTTCCACTGGCATCTTCATTGTGGTTCACTGATATCTGAAGAAACTGAATGAATCATGAGGCCTGTGCCTTTGTACCATGCAAATACCCTGAGAGTATTACGGTGGTAATTATAATACTTGAACTGTGTTTATTTCAGTAATCTATTAATTACTCTATTAGCAACTGGGAATGAGTCTTGAGGTTTTCATTTTCCTAGCAGCTCTAAAGTCAGCTTCTTCTACTACTTTTCACCAAGGACTATCCTTAGGCCAGCTGAACTGTGAGTTTAAGTAGCAAATCAGAAGTGGCACAGGCCACTGGTTGACTGTACACATCAGTAAATTTGAAGCTTTGGGTCAAAATGTGGACAATGTCTATCTAGTATTATGTAACACCTCACAGTTCCTCCTCAGAGGCTGGTGAGAAGCTAATTGTCACACTCCTTCATGGCAGAATTGCTCTTGGATGTCCTCATTTCTCTCTCTTTCTCTTCATTGACTGTATAGGGATGCCAGACAGTTATAAACCTGTAGTTAGATATCCCAAAATGGTTTTTAAATTTAGATGAGATAAAAGTAGGCTCTAATGACTTGGTTTCCCCATTACATTGATGAATTAATATTATGTATATATTTTGCTGCTGTCTCATTAAGGATTTAAAAGTAAAGTTGTTGAAGACCTGATTAATAGGTTAGGCATTTTTATTATTGATATCCAGAATGTGAAGGTTGGAATTTTTGAAATACAAATATTTCAGCTGGACATTGTAGCCCACATCTTCTAAGGTGCATAGTGCACATGCTTTTTCATCACTTGGTAAATCATCCATGTATTATCAGATCAGCTGAGCTGAAGGTATCATAAACATAAGTGCTTTTTGTAATACTAAAACTTTAAATATTATTCGAATGCTGCTAACCCCTGAAAACACTGTAGAGGAATAAATGACTGAAATCACTTATATGGCAAAAGGTCCCCTTCTACTTCATCCTGGACTAGCAAATAAGACACTGCTGAAATTTGATACCACTTCCAGCCTCCTTCACTACACAGTACCCAGCATGCTTATTTACAAGGACAAATACTATACAACTTGGCTCAAAGGGAGAAAAGGTAATTTTTACTTTTGATAATTATTTTTTATGCCTGAATTTTATCTTGCTTTTAGCCTAAGTGGTGCTGCTGTTCACAGCTTACTCTTGCTTTTACCATTCATTATGTAAAATTGTATTAGTTATTTCTAACTACTTTTTAAAAATATTGTCTCTGCCCTGCACTATTCATGTCTATTTTAGAAAGCCTGGGCAGAAATGCACACAATTAGACTTCCTTCTAATTTACAGAGGCTTTCTAAAGGCTGAAACCCTTTCAGGTACAAATCAAAATAACTGCAGCACTCTTTGGCTTATTTCTGTCTTGGCAAGTACGAACAGATCCATGGTAATCAATTCAAAAGGTATTAGAGCCATTATTGGTCGTAATTATCATGACACTTGTGTCCAGACTTGTGAAATAATTATTAAAGGTATCACCAGTGTGCAAAGGTTTCGTTAATCATTGATTTTATATCAGTAAGTGTTTAACAGATTTTATGACTCTTAATATGAATCTGAGTGTCTATTTCACTTAAAGAAATACCAAAATTAAGAAAAATAAATAAGACACACACACACACAGTATCACAGAAGTGAATCAGAAGTAAAAAATTAAGGTGAAGATACCACCATCCTTGAAACCTTTCAGGTTTCAAAATCAGAGATGACTTGTTTGAAAAATGTCAGTGTTATATATTGAAATAGCTTGCTGCCAAATAAAATATATGCAACAGGATTTATAGTGAGAGATTAAGGAAGGGGCCTTGGCGTCTCCTTTTTCTAAATGCTATATGTGTGCTGGATTCTTTTTATTTATTTTTTGCAGCTGTGACCCTGAATATCTGAAACCGAGTGTGTACTAGTTGCTATTCCTTCTTGTTGCCCCCACCATGGGGTCAGGGAAAGATAGTAGCAATGAGAGTTGAAAGTCATGTGCCACATTCTCCGGACACCTCTGTAAGAGTTTTCGCTCCAGGGTAATCTGTTTTTCTGCACTGAGTGATTGGAAAAATTGGCTTTTAAGTTAAGCATTTAATGCTAACAAGTATGAATATCCCTTTCTTTTTCCCTTCTGCCTCCTTCGTATGCTATTTTGTTCAATATGCTGTTCAAACTGCATATGCTGTGTTTGGCCTAAAACTGGTATGTCCATTGATCTTTAGTGGTGATGAATGGAACGATGATGAATGGGCGTCCTACAGAGATTAAAATTATTACACCTGTGGAAGATCAAACCTACGTCAGGGAACTAAGGTCTTTTAAAACCCGTCTTCTACTCAGCCTTGACATGTACTGCTACCTGCCTTGAGCAGTGGGTCAGAGACATTTATTAGTTAACACTTCTACCACCCTTTTGATCATTTTGACCTATTATAGGGAAAGTTAAAACTGGTTTCCTGCAGTTCCTGTAGCAGAGATCAAAAGGTGTATTTCATACCTTATGTGTCTAGCAGTCCTGAAGCTAAACAAGTTGATGTGTGGGTCCCTATAGCTACAGTCGCAGATTGGGCATTCTGGTGGATGTCCAAGAGATACAGCATTATGAGGATATTAGCTCACACTCCAGATTATTTGGTGTGTACACAAGATGCAAAATGTCATTAATCAGGTCTTCATTTGACTATATCTTCAAAAAGAAAGATATGAAGCATGTATCTAAGGCTCAGGAGTTTCAATGTCACTGATTTAAGATTTAAGAGAGTGAATCTAAGAGTTAGGTAAAAACACTTGGGAGTAAGGCATGATGCAAAGTAATGAGTTTCTAAAAACTCCTGGCTAGCCAGCAGAGAAAAGTTATATGGAACAGATTTTGCAGCAGAGGCTGAAGAAACCCAGCCCTGACGTAGAAATTGTGGTAGCAACATTTCTGTCTTGTAGCTATTTTTAACTAAAGGTCTAAATCAAAATGGAAAATTAGAAAATAAAAAGCAAAAACTGATCCTAAAATGCCCAAATAAACCCCATCCTTGTTTTATGTCTTGTCAGAGGATGACATCTCTGAAACTGATGGTGAGCTGAGTGTCATAGGAGAAAAATGATCCTGCATGTTTGAAATGCTTTAGTAACAAAACACAGTAATTGTCAAAATGGAAAATAGAAGAAAGGAAGTGTGAGTCAAAGTTGCATAAAATGTGTGAATCTAAATGACTGCACATGTATATCAAACTGATTGTACTGTATAGCTCCTTTGGGAAGTGACGGAAGTCCTTGCACAGAGAAGTCTTGGTTCTTCTGTGAAATGCATCTGTGAAATGCTATCTGCTAGCCTTGGATGATAAAATTTTGTAGACGATCACTCATGTTGTCTCTGTGTATGTATATACACAAATATGCAATATATATGTATATGTGTATATATATATATACACATACATGTGTACTGATATTTGTATGTGTCTATTCAAAAGTGCCCCTCAAGAGGGATGCAGTGGTCTAGATCCACCTATTCGTCTGGATTGGGTTCCAGAAAGTGTTTTCAACTCACCATCTACTCTGTTACATACAGAGACATCCAGTGTCTTGTGTAAAACCACTTCAATAAATAACAAATCTAGGAGTGTTAATGCAGTTTTCCACAACCAGTGATACCTCTGGTAAGAGATGTCAAAGGCTGACAGTAGGACTGTTGTTCATGGAGCAATCTCACTTTCTCCTCTCCCTGTTGTGCTGAATTCAGCTGAGCTTGTGAGATGGAATGTGTATTTCAAATTTTTTGTGCTAAAAGTTTTTTAGCATGCCCTTCTCTATTTATTCCACATTTATGTGACCATTATGCAAGAAAAAATCATGGTGTTAGAAATAAAGCGTGGCTTACTGAAACTAATCACAAGATAGGACTAAGGACAGAAAGAATTAAATTAGATTGTATCTTTATCATATCTTCTTAATAAGCAATCTGAAAATCTAAATAGCTCTTCATTTGCTATTATGTACCATGCAAAATGGCAGCAATATCTACAGTGCATGGGTTGCTGGTTGTAAGTTCAGTAAAGAAGAGGGAGAAAAAACAGATAGGCTGTTTAAGTTGAGATTGCTTGCCTTAAAAAATAAAAGGTGAAAAATTTCCCTACTTAAAAAAGGTGATAATTTAGAAAAATGTCCCACTAAAATAACTAAGAGTTGATTGTTTCACTAGATTGAAATAAACCCCACATATTTTAAAATAGGGAAATGCATAATTTTTGTGCTACACAGGATCCAAACCAAAAGTAATTGAAACAAAATTACAAGCATTAGAAAAATAAGTCAATAGGACATTCAAATTATTTGACTCATCCAAATATCTAAATTGATATGACATTATTTAGAAGTATCAGTACACAAAAGTCAGGATGTGATAAAATACATACTTTCACCAAAAAGGAATTCATAATGAGGAGAGGAATTCCCCTTTTTGTGCAGTATTTCTGTTGAAAAGAGTGACAGAAATCCATTGATGCACATTTGCAATAGTAGGACCATGCAAGAGAAAAGAAATACCCATGCCTGAGGAACATAATTACACCAGACATTATGTTTGAGTACATCACATAGGCAAACAGTGGAGCAGTGGGAGTAATACAGTTGGAGAACACCTACAAGGAGAGACTTTTACCAACAATTATACTGTTTGGTTACAAAACAGAATAAGGAAAAAGAACATTATGAAGCAAGCTTAAATACCTTGGTTCTACAGTTTTGGTAACTAATATCTTTCTGGATACTATTTCTGGAAGAAATAATTCTGACATTTACAACTGACATTATGACTGAATGAGTGACATCCCAGAGCAAAAACTTAAGGAAATGCCTGCCTTTTTACTCAGCATAAACATTGTCCACATCCATGAGAATGGCAGGATATGGACCACATTTATTATACCCTGTGTGTGAATGAAATGTTAAACACAAAGAAAATAAAAATATCAAAAGGTAAATTCTGCTAGCAAACCAACACTGAGACTTGATACTAGAATTCCAGAAAGTCATTGTACTTGGAGAAAAATCAGGAAGGATCTTTTGGAACTAGTCATGTAGTATCTATGATATTGTTGCAGATTCAAGAGTGCTCTGCCTATGCAAACAATTCTGTATGTGACCATGTCTTCAAAAATCTGGAGAGAAAGAGTCACTGTGTAGTCTTCTAGTGGAGGAAGGAAACAATGAAGAATCTTAAAAAGTGGGATCTTAAAAAATCCCATAAAAATACGAAGTCAAAACATGCATCAATCCTTGCAAAAATAAAACAAAATAAAATCCACAACCTTGGATTCCACAAAGAAAATTTATTTACAATTTATGGTGAGTCTGGAAAAAAATTTCAGCAATCAGCTATTTTCAACACTCCTTTCTGAAGATGGTGTTTTATCAGATAAAAAGGTATGTGAAATATATATTTAAAAACGCAGAAAATTCATGTAAGAGTATTTGAACACACACAGTGTCAAAGAAGTACATGAAAGGGTGATTTGTGGTCAGGGATCTCAGAGATGTAAATGTAGGCATAATTAAGTTGCAGAATTTTTTCCATGAGATGTTACCAGTATGAAATGTTTAGATTGCTTCCTATTCTTGGAAGAAAAATCCATCAGGGACTATTAAGCCCTAAGCTGCTATCCATAGCTTAGTAAGTCCCAGTGCTGGGAGCTCAGTTCTTATGTTGCTCTCTATGTGTCTGCTGTTGTGCACTGTTGGACATGTGAAACAGAGCACTGGTCGGGCCAGTTTGACCAATTTTGTGTGTACAGGTGGAGACTATTTGTGCCTGTACAAAATTATTTATTCTTACATTAAAAAAAAAAAACAAAACAGTTTCTCATTGTCATTGAAAGTTGGAAATTTAATTGAATTTCATCTATGTATATGGTGGAATAGCAAGACCTGTAGAACTTGACAAAATCTTAAAGAGCATTCAGGACAATGCTCCAACTTCTGCACCATTACAGCTTCTCCACATGATTGTAAAACTAAAGAGAGATGCAAGTGGAAGATGAGCAGAAGCCATAGAAGAAAATCCTGGAGCATGGGTTTTTTTCCCCTGTTGTTTTAGACAGGGAAATCATGCACTTCAAAATGTCTTGTATAAATTAAAGTACATGTTACCAGAAACATGATTTCAAACAACTTTGTTAGAAACAAAAATCTAAGAGCAAGTAGTAAAAGTAAAGAGGATTTCAAAAGAGATGTGAAAGTTGGTATATCTATTACAAACATAACAACTTTACCTTTATTTTCGATACAGACTATATTAAATAAAAAAGCAAAGGTAACAGAGTACTGCTGAAGGAAAAAAAAAAAAAAAAAAAAAAACCAACCAAACTTTCTTCCAGAGCAAATCACAGGAACTCATAGTCTATTTTGCTCAGTGTCTAAAGCAAATCCATAGTCCCAAGCACAGCAGCAAAAAGTGTACAAATATTCAAGGAGAAATTAGACAAGAATAATAAGGACAGCCAAAATATTTACTTCAGCTTTGTAAAGCATCTAATCATACCTGTTGAAACCCTTCCTCAGTCTGAGAACATACTGAAGAGCAGGAAGGTTCTATCAGTGCTACCTGCAGAGTAGTCTCTTCCCATGTGCAGTTGCTAAGCATAGCCACTGTTCTGGATAAATGTAAGAAGACCAAAATCATTATAAGGCAATGTCTACACATCACTGAAATTTTTAATGTAAATCTCTGATATATGCCTCGGGTAAAAAGCGTGAGTAACTCGAAGTCTTCAGCAGTGGTCACATAACCTGAGAAAAGCGATCCCAACCTTTCCCAGTATTTATAGAGTTGTGCCTGCATCAGAGCTTCCGCGGGATGTTTGCTCTGTTGACGCATGCGGTTTAATTAAGCAGTGAAAGTAAAGAGACGAGGAAGGGTACTTTTACGTTTATTACCAGCAGGTTTTAATACCTGGGCCGAGGAGGCTACGGACAAAGTCAAAAATGGCTGTCGGGGGTGTCTGTTATATCACGGAAGCGAGGGGAGGGCAGTCGGGAGAGAGCCAATGGCTGCAGAGATGAAGATGACACACATGTATTTGATATTGCCTTTATCCTCACCAGAAGAACCCAGTGTCTGGAAAAAATGATCCAACAGAGGCAGAACAGTTGGTTCTTGGGCTAAAGTAAGAAATCTGTCTAGCTAAAAGATGGGACTGTTCTGAATTACCTGGGAACCATTAGCTTCTAGAGAATCAGACCACACCACAGCATCAGACTTTCCAGGCAATAGGAACTGGGGACAAGGTTAACCCACAACGAAGTTTTTCATTTTCCTTTGAGGAAATTCTGTTCTCATCTCAAGAACTACCTTTTCTTGAATACTCCAAGCCTTGGTTTTTTTCATGATTAAATGAAAATCCCAAGAAAGGTAGAAACAGTATGGTCTGTAACAGTGCATCACAGAACAGCAAAACACATGTGTAAACACATCCCATTTTATGTCCGAATTTGTGGGTCAGGTTTTATGACACTTTTTTCCAAGGCTTTCTATTAACTCCTCCATCATCCAAGCGTGTGGTGGCTTGGGACATGCTTTCTCCCTTCCCTCCCTGTTCAGCCCACTTTAGAATGAAACTAGAAAACTGGAATTCTGGCCTGGTTGTCACTAGTCCAAAACTGAGGTTATTATGTAGAGTACAGTGCAATTCTGCATTAAAAATGTGATTCTAAGTGTTACATAAGTTAAAATTTTAAATCTTCACCTTTGAATATGAAGATATGTTAATCCAGAACTGCAGAGGGCATGTCTTAAAGAGGCAAGGTTTTTTTAGAAGTGAAGTAAGGAATTGAGGTGTAAAATTTTCATTAGAGAGAAAAAGCAAAATTAAAAGGATTGAACTTCTCCAGTACTGAAGTTGAATTAAACAGTAATGGGTATGTATTTTCAGACAAACTGTTCATATTTCACATTGCTGAATATGGTGTGATTCCTGAAGAGTTAATAATAGATAAAGGGTTGGAAGTAATTTATTTCAGAAAGACTTCTAGATATATCAATTCAAGATGCCGTATCAAATTTGTACTATTTACAGTTTATCAACCTATCTTTAAAAGTCTGTGAAGATAACAAAGCTCTTCATATTTAAAAACCCACATAAGATTCAAAAGATTGCTAATGCTTACTAGGGTTGCAAGTGAAGTTAATTGAGAAATTAAAACACTGACAGTCAGGGGGAAAGAAAAGGAAGGAAGGACACTTTCAGCCATTCTTTTGGCTGCCTTTAGCTAGAATATCATGATGCTTCTTAGACTCATTCATTAGTTTTGTCATCGTGGGTGAACTTTATGGAAGGAAGAATAAAATCTTTAGTGACAAATACCTAACAAGCTTCTGGAGCCAAGGAGCTGTGCCTGCCAGGGAACTAGAAGAGAAGGAGGCGGGGGGCGGGGGGAGTTTAGCGGGGGGAGGGAGAAGGGAGAAATTAAAAGCAGGGAGCAGGGTTACCCACGTTGTAAAGGAAAGAGAACGTGAGACTGGAAACCGGATGTGAGTGGCATTCTGCCAAGGCAACAGTTACGCCATCTGCAGCAGGGTCAGAAGTCAGAGCCATCTTTGAAAGTAAGCCCCATGGAAGACATCTAAACAGAACCAAGGAGGGCACTCTCTCTGCTTTGTGAGGATACCCAATATGCTGCTGACAGTTTCCTGCCAGAGCTGCACACAGGCACGGTGTGCAGTGGGAATGCTGCTTCACGGTAGACGAGCTCCCCTGATCCCTCTCCTGGGGCACTGAGCACACACTGTGCAGGGTGCTGCTGACAGGACCCTGGGACACGGTGGGGGTGGCTGGAGTACCTCATCTGCTCTGGGATAAACCTGTTTCACTGGCAGCCTGAAAAGGGGACAAAATAGCACCAGCAAATGAAGGAGGCTACTGGCAAGCACAGCATAGCAGTAAAGGCAACTTGGCCATTAAAGGCATCGCCTGGAGGGCAAAGGAGACTGTAGCATCAGGGAACACCACCCTGTCCTTGCTGGCAGTTGTGTCACACATAGATGTTTGGCTTCTCTGTTTGTGGATGTCACAGAGGCAGATTTAGGCATTCTGATTATGGAGTATTGCCAGTTTTTACTTGAAGTGGGTTTTCTTTCTGCCCATTCCCCCCAAAAAATTTATATTGGAAAAATGTATAACATCCAGCTAACAGTGGCCTCTGGTACATGATCTGAGTCAAATGACAGGGGTAGCATTTATAGTCTACTCTCACCAGCACTTCAGTTTGTGATGCCTAGAAGCCAGCCCTTTGTAAATATTTTACCTTCTATTTTCACCCTTTTTATTTTTCCTTTTTCCTTTTTTTCCCTTC
>VZRZ01002152.1:0-62177 GCA_013398175.1 Climacteris rufus | reverse complement strand
ATATATACACATATATATACATATATATACATATATACATATATATACATATATATACACATATATACATATATATGTGTATATATATATATGTACACATATATATATGTATATGTTTGTGTGTGTGTATACATGCATAATAAATGTGCATGTATGTGCATAAAGTCAGCTGAGATTCAAACACACACACAATCCATGCAGTTTATTAACAGTTAGCATATCATCTGTAAATGGAGCTTGCTGCAATTTGAGATGTGTCCTGCTAGGAGCTAATGAGCAAACTCCTGCCTAATATTGACAATTAATCAGGCATAAAAGCATCTAAGATCAGGACTCATTGCCAAGCATAGAAGACTCATACAGACTTCAATGAAACATGATATGTGAACAAATTTGTCTAATTGTATATCAGTCCTATGAACAAATTCCCACCAAAACACTTAATTATCCACAGTACAGAAGCAATGCATCCATCTCAGAATATGTTACTGGCTTTTTGGTTTGTTGTAAACCATTTACCGTAACTAATAAATTGAAGGAAGTATCATTATGTTTTCTTGCCAGTGTTCCTATTTTAATTGGTCTTGTATACTTGAGCCAATATCTGTGCATTGACTAGAGTAACTGAGTAATGATTACACAATAGAAAGTGATCACTATTGGCTGAATATTTTCTTCTGTTGATGTGTGAAAATTTGTCTCAAATTAATGAAATTAATCTCAAAAGACAAAAAAACACCTGAAACTAACAAACCAAGAGTGAAATAAAAGACTCAACCTTGTAGTCTATAATAAAAGAATAAAAACATTATTGCTAATACAAAAAACATATATTTGTTCAGGTTCTAGGAGCTTAATACTGATAACATATCTGGTATACTTTTTTTTCCTAGAATAAAGATGGTATACTTCTTTCTGTTTAAAATCATAGTACAGGGGTTTTTTTAGCATCAATAGAAAGCCTGTTATGACACACAACAGAAAATCACTTGAAGTATTGCTGTTACTCACTACAGAAGAATGATTTGTGCAAAGATGCAATGCTTTGGCCTTGAGACACACACGAGTAAATTGGGTAGTTTTCCTAAGAAGCATTCTTGTTGAACTGTTTTTCTTTTCCATTTCAGTTGACAATATGGATCTGTAGTATATTGTTGGATCTGCTGTGTGATAACACAACAAAGCCTGTGTTCTGCTCTCAGCAGTGCTATTTATACCTTGTAACATTTTTCAAAGTACTGCTTTAGTGTTCTTCCACTGTTTAGAAAAAAAGATACAACGAAAACAACACAAGATAACCTACATCCAAAACAGATAAATAAATAAATAAAAACAGACATAAGTCAGATTCCAGCCTGGATATTTCCCTGACAATAAAACTGCTTTTTCAGTTGATTTACAGATGAAGAGCTGCCCCTTGCAAACGATGTAACATGAGCCAGAGTTCACTCTTCACAACTGGAGAAGGCAAGAGCTGCTCAGGTCTTTTTCTTTAGCCAATTGCTTTGAATGGAGAGCAAAGATTGTCTCTAGTATTGGGCTGAGGGTCAATGAGGAGCTGTTATCCAAAAATCTCTGCAGTGGTGAGGGCACAAGCTGCAGTCTCAAGTGGAAGGCAAGAGCAGTGAAGGAAGCAGGCTAAACATATACTAATTTTTGTTTGAAGATGGCTGATAGTAAGAAAGCACAGTATGAGTGCTGAGCTTTCGTATTGAAGTGTATCTTCATGTGGTTTCTGGGAGAGACCCTTCTGTCCTGGATGCCAATCAGTTGTGATCAGCCAGAAGCTGAAGTGATACTTACTCATTGCTTGAAATCAGGGAAAGAAGCAGGAAGATATTTATCCTAGGCAACAGCACAAGGCTTAGCTTATCCTTAGGCAGGAAAGAAAGGGGGAAAAAAGGCTACTTAAAATTTTAATACTGTATCTTTTGGAATATACGGGTCACCAAAAATAAAAAAAGACTAATCATGACTTTCCCTTATACTCGGAATTTACATTTTCATGGTCAGCACTGCACTGTTTGGCAATGGCTAGTTTTAATATTAACCATTTTGTGGGGTGTATGGTGTGTCTGTGCATGTCCATGCCTCAACTAAAAATCAAAAAATGTGAAGGCTGCTTGCTAAACAATGAATTTCCCTTAAAATTACAGGATATAGTGGGATTACAAATCAGGAAAAAATTTGTCCAATAACTTATATTGGGGACTGGGTCTGTGGGGGGCATGAGTGTGTGTTTATAATTATTAATATTCCCAGTTGTTCTAATAAGCAAGGGCAAGAAAAAAAAAAGAAAAAAATGAGGAAGAAAGAAAATACAATTCATTAATTGTCTACTGCTTTCTGTAGTGTCCCAATGTCCTGATAAAATGGCTGGATAACCTGTGGCTTCAATACAGATAACATGCTTTTTCACAGCACAGAATGAGTATGTTTTTTGAATAAGTGGAGGAAACAAAATCAGATGAAGGACATTATATTCTTAGGTATAAACTTCAGTAGATGGGTTATCTTTCTATTTAGGACGTCTCTCATTTTCTATAGGTAGATAATTTCCTCTTTATTTGAAACATTCTTTGTCTTGGCTAATCACTATAAAAGGAAAATATATTAACAACTGCACTGCCATAGATCTGCTTTTCTCTTAATTCACAGAAAATCAACAGTTTCGTGGATAATTTGCTACACGCAAAGCATGCAGACGTGGAAATACAGCCGTCATAGATAATGTTCTGCTGTAAGGAACAGGAAGAAAAACACTGCTAAAATCAGACTTAGCACTTCTAAGCTTCTCATTTTTCTTCCTCTCTTTCCTAAATAGAGTCTTTAGAACTCATGGTATCTCTCAGAACAGTAAACATTATTTCTTTCTTACCATTAAAAGTCTCTCCTTATCAAACTCACAGTCTTACAATTAAGAGTCAAGATGAAACTATGGTAGGCTTAGGATCAGGGGCAGCATGCTAAGGGAGGAGGTTGCTGAAACTTTGATGTCTCCTTTATTTCCCCTGCACCTCATGTTACTTCACTGGAAGTTTTTGGCACGGTCACAGGACTACACAGTGTTCTTAAAAAGGAGCAACTGCCTTTGCCCAGCTATAGATTGTTCAGTTTTTCTACATGCTCATCCTCTTACCCATTTGGAGTAGTATGAATAAAAAATATTTAAAGCATTTCTATAACACATACATTGCAATTGAAAAAGAAATACCTGTGAGTGTGTATGTATCTGTACATACACATACACATACACACATACACATACATATATAATAATAAATACATAAATACCTGTAAAATACATAAAAATACATAAAATAAGTCGAAATTTCAAGATAGACTGGAATAGCTCTGTCAATTTTTGGCTGTTTATTTTAACATGTTTATATATTAACACTGTAAAATCTTTTATAAAATTCATTGACTTGATTCTTCACCCTGGTGCATGAGCCTGGCCCACTGGGACAGAGCAGTGATGTCAAAGAAGGGCAGCCACGTCTGTGAAGGGGTAGAGTGTGAAGACTTTGCCTCTTTTTAAGGCAACATAAAAATAAGTCATGAAGGTAACGCATAGGTGAAGCGACAAATTTTTGAGATAGCTACAGTTTGATGCATACAGAAGTCCTTGGACTCTGAAAGGAAAAATTATTTCCCTCCAGACTAATGAGCTTTAGAGAAGTTACTGTAGTAAAAAACTTTATCCAAGCAACACAATGTGTCTGTTCCTCAAAAAAGCCTTGAAGTATAGTCCTAACTGAGAGGTTATAATAAAAATGTAAGTAGTCATGGGATTAGAGGCAAAGTTCTTTCCTGTGTTTCAATCTCATTAAAAGGGAGAAAAAATAAAGCTTAGGAAAAACTGAATAACTTTCAAGGTGGACAGTGGATTTAGACCCACACCTTGTTCCTGCAGACTCTTTTCCTTTGAGCTCAGTCTGTAGTACATGGTCTTCAATGGCACTGCATGTGTTTATAGTGTATATATCATGCACTGTTTTATTATTTTTTTATTTATTGCACCTTTCTTAAAATGTGATACTGTTAACAGCCATAGAGAAAGAAATTAGTCAAATTGCAAACATAGTTAAAAAGCACTGAAATTTTTTTTGGAAGCATTTACGAGGTTCCTACATTTCAGAAGTTCAGAAGACTGCAAAAAGAAGGCAGTGCGGTTTGTGCAAATATTCAAAATTTTAATGGTCAAAAGTACAGAATAGGAAGGACAAAGTAAACTGTGCATAAGACAACATAAAACTGGGCTTCAGTTCCAGAGAGAGGCTATGGAATACAATTAATGAAAACTCTGTAAGGGTACATCATATATAGCTTATGTTTGACCAGCAAAAAACAGACAAACTTTTAGATACCTAAGATCACTCTAGAGTTCAAAGTAGAAAAAAAACAAATTTCATAGTAACACAGTCACGATTCAAGTAAAATGTAAATTTCATGTTTATGTGCCTTAGAAAAAGATACTAAGGCAAAAGTTAATAAGAGAAGAAATTTGTGTTAGCATTCATTGCAGTGAAATACAGTTTTCTGTTCCCAACTTAGTATTATCAAGGAATGTATTAGAAGTTTGAGGAGCATCATTTGTCATTGTATATCTGCCTTTTCATATGATAAATAACTCTTAAAAAATTGATATAAGTTATGCTTGTAAATATCCTTTAAATAATCTTCAAGCATTTCCTCCATATACTGAAGATAAAGGAGAAACTTGATTTTGATATTTTCCTGATTTTAAATGACATACAGAAAAATGTGTATATATTTCATGGTTTAAACATGCATAAGCTTTACATTTTCTTCTAATGAGGACATTAAAAGCAAAAATGACGTGTTGTGCGGCATTGCTGCCACAGAAAGAGAAAGAGTACAAAATTTAAGATTTCTGACAGTGATAACTTGATTACTTTGAATTTGAATATGAGCATTACAAATTTTAAACACAGCAGGGCAGCAGCTAAATGCAGGTGGATGGTGCCTTGGGCCCGAGTGGACTATGGGAGCCATTGCTCCAAACACACATTCAGTGGGTGTCCCCTTTGTGCGCAAGAAAAGTCAGGTGAACTTCAGGTGAATGAAACTTCAGCTCCCACCACATACAGCCCAGTGAATTTTTCAACTATTGGAAATGGGTGACGAATGGTAAAAAAAGTCATCAAGAACAGGGCAAAGAGGGGAAAGGGCTGGAATAAGAATAGGAGTTACCATAAGAGGTGAGTTCAGCAAGGCATTCCTTCCCCACCAAACCCAATTGGATGTAATGCAACAGCATAAACAAGAATCTGAATATTTGGAATATTTATTGGAAAGGCTATTTAATGTTGTGATATGTATGCTTTTAATCTTTAGAAAATTGCAGTTGACTACAGCTAATTACACTTAAAATACGTGAATTCAACTTTAATTGAAGAAGTGATCCAAAGTTATTCTTAATAGCAGAATATTCAACAGATACATTTGTAGCTCACCCCATTGTAACATAAGCTATGTTTAAATTGTTTCTTATGAAAATACAGGGAAAGCAACCAGAATTTTTAAATAAAATCCCTTTAAGTCAAAATAGATGCTCCCTCAACTTATTATTTGGTGAAACAACTGTCCATCTCCTTGTGTTGTTTTTGTTAATGTAGATTATACATTTAAAGTTTCTGGGTTCAATTGTTCAACAAGTCCTAGCAAAGCACTTGGGAGCAGACTGGAGAGAATATATTTTCTCTCCCTAAATTTATCCAGTCAAAAGTGACTGCAACAAACTTCCTTGCCCCTCTTTAGAAACAAAAATCACCTTTGGGCAGAGAAAAAGAATCTAAAATTCCAGACCCTGAGGAACTGATGAAGAAAACTCAGAACAAGTGAAATAGGTGAAAAAACCAACATTTCCCAAGTCTTCCAGAACTAGTGAAAAAAAATTCTGTGTGTATATAAAAAAAACCCTTGCAAAAACATATCCAAATAATCATGTCAAATATAATTTCTCATTAGCCTTATATAGGTAAAAATGTTTAGCAACACTAAACAATAAGGTATTCAAAATATAGAACATCTAGTTTAATGCAGATTAATTTTTAACAAGAATTCCTATGCAGTAGGCAGATAGTTCCCACATTCCATTGTGATTGACAAGCCTGACATATGGAATAGTTCACAAATTCCCAGGTGACTGACAGATGGAGAATAGAAAGGCGGATAAAGTTGCCTAGAGAGCTGAGGACGATTTCATATTCAGCGGTTTTGATCAAAAGGATTCCAGATCTCACACTAAATTTAGCACCGCTGGCAATTAGTGCATGATTTATTCAGTCCTTTCATTTGCTGGTTGACAAATGGAAAACAAGCACAAAATTAAAAATAAGTTTATTTCCAGCATTTCGGATATTTAAAATGTGTGTGTCTTTGTTTGCACATAAATTAACATGAGATGAATTTATAGTGAGATTAAATCTGAAATGGAGATGCAAGCAATAAATAAGAGCTTTTTTATGTATCTTTCAGCCAGAACAGGTGTTTGAATTAAGAAATACTAATATGTTTAGCAGCATGACTCCACCTTTAACATTAGGGAGTTGATGTTTCCCTAAATTTAGAATAATCTTTCCACAATTTAAGATTCTTTCATAAGCTTCCAGCATAGATGACCATCTGTAAGTCAATACTAATGTCTTTTAGACCAATAATAATAAAGAAAAGCTATCCCCATGTTTTCTGAACACAAATGAAGAACTGCCTTTTTCCTACTGACGTGTCTGCATAATTCTTAGAAGTGGCAGTTAAACACAAACATGGAGCAAGGGAATCTTCACAGGAGTGGATAACGTCACTCTTTTATGAAAAGTATAGAGGAAACTCTTCTGATCTGCAAGTAAAACTTGTTGAAACTAAAATCCAGTTTCTCACCCGTTCTGCTCATTTTGGAGTGATTTGCCTCAAAACAATGAATTCATATGAACCCTTTGAACAGACTATGACAATATCTTGTCAAAAAAATGGAGAGCACAGCATAGTATTCCATTCCTGGGGAAAGCTAGGAGCATAGGAGATTTCAGGTGTATGATTTCAATGGAGAAAACAATCTACAATATGAAGAATTGCAAAGAAAGTTAATTTTTAAGTTTAACCCTGAATTTAGTGTGAGCTTGTGCTTATCTTCTGAGAGATAATGCAAGCAGTGTTAAACTCTGGGTACATCTTTTAAAATCCCAAGTAAAGTTCTAAATGGCTTGTGGAAAGTACCATAATTTGCAGCCCATAAGGTTGTAAGCCCATAAATTTACAAAAGTTTTTTTTTTTTTTTCAGCAAATAGAGAGATGTTAAGCTGATCTGAATATACAAAGACCCCAAACAAAAAGTCACTGCTCTTAGTCGAAAGGTGAAAACTATTGACGGTAAGAGTTTTAGAGTTAGAGAACTGAGAATAAAGCCTGAACACCATAATTTAAAATTATTACTTTCTAACAACTATTTAATTTTTTTTCGGGCTTCAGAAACTTGGAAATAGTAAGAGATAGCAGTGCAGTGTAACTCTGTAGGTACACTTATCTCCTAAGAGGGAAACACATTTCCAAAGTCTCCATGGAGATTCAGCTCATTGCTTTAGAAAGTCATTGAGTTATCATGGCACTACCATAGCCACAGCTTACTTTGTGCTTCTCTGCACTCTGTTTTCCATCTTCACAAAAATCTGTGGTTTATTATTACCATTTTCTCCTCCTCTGGATATCTCTTCCTTGATCCCAGCAGCAACCCAAAGTAATTCCCAGACAAGCAGCCTTGGAGCAGACTTTTTTGCTGTTACAGGATTCCCTTTCTACTCCCCTCAAGCACAACAGCAGAATAAAATCATTGTCTTTCCATAAATTTGAGTCCTCTCAGACTTTTCTGCACCTCTGAAAGAAAACAACTGTCTCCCAGCTCCTCCCCTTCCTTTATAATTATTTTTACATTTAAGAAGAAGGAAAAAGAAAAAAAAAAATACAAACCACCAAAATACACAAAACACCAAACCAGTAACTGTTACATTCCCAGTACCTACAGCTGTGTGGTCTAGCACATTTGAGTGAATGTATAGATTACCCATATTTCTTAGGATGAAGGAGAAGAAGATCTCACAGAGGAAATGCATGTAGTAGATTGTCCCTTGCAAGTCTGAGAAGATAGACTTTGTGTCTGCTCATATAAGTTATGGTATTTGCTCTATCTTCTCCAAATCCTAAAAGATGAACATTTGATTCACTGAATCACTGGGGTTTACACATATCTAAAACTCACTTGGTCCAAAATAGTTTTCTGCTCCTTAGGGATGAGAGAGAAGGCAGCAGCACTGAAAGGGGAAGTACCATGTGCTCACTAAATCCTTCTAGTAGGCTAAGAGCCTGGAATATCTGCTCCACTTGGGAAAGGTAGAGACCAGAGATGCATCATTGCTTTTTCCTCTATTACACCTAAGCAGCAAATGTCACCCTCTTTCATAAAAAGACAGCCTGCTTTTATGGGCACAACCATGAAGCTGCCACAGTGCTGGAGACTCTAAGTGAATGGTAGCTCTGTCAGTATTTCCCAAGATATGCCTGTTTTGCTCTTTTCAGTTTTTCTTCATGTCCCTCTTAGTTTTCTTCTCTCTTTCTGACAGACAGGAAGGCAATGCTTACAGGTTTCAGGCAACATCTCCTTTTACTACACAGCTACACAGACTAAAGACATGCATTTAAAATGTAATGTGAAATTCTGTAAATTCAAATTATTCCAGGCAGGTTGGATCCAGTCCAGACATTGGATTTTTTATGCTTCTGTCCTGTGGTTACCAGTGCTTCAACATTCTTCATTATTCTGTGATGTATGTTGTTGCTAGCTTTGTACTAATATGCTAGAAGGGGAGTTTTGTTGAACTGGAAATGGAGTTGATCCAACACTCATCCCTTCTTTGTTGCCACTATGAATGATCTCAGTGCCATTAGGGAGTTCCCGACATACACATTATGGTATTTTTTTTCTGTATGTTCTTCATTAAGTAGATTTTAAATCCTTGAGTTAAAGATCTACCTTGTTCACTTTTTGTTGGTGAGGCCCTGCACCTAATGAGGGAATGATCACACCAGATCTGGCTGCAGAGTATAGACAAATGAGAAAGGCATAGAATTTGTTTCCTTGTGAGTTATTTCCCCTGGACTTGAGACAATACTGATAACAAATTCGTCATTTTTTCCTGTGTAGTTCAGATGGTTCATTTGGTGAATTGTTTACTACATTTATGGTTTTCATATGGTATTCTTTCTTTGCCATGACTAGATGACTAAACTTTTAAATAAGAGACTAGAAGAGTAATGAAGTGAGTGAATTCACTGGTAGCAAAAAAATCAGATTTAAGTCTCATCTTCATGAATCTGTCTTTCATTATTTGACCAGCTGGAGTTTATATCCATCACTATTTTAGCCTCTGCTGATTTTTCACTTCATCATAATGTTTTGGTTAAATTCTATAATCCATTTTCTGGGCCAGATTCTGCTTTCAATTATGTTAGTGTAAATCTAGAAGAACCTCACTGAAGGACAGCAAAGTTATTTTTATTTATTCCAGTGCAATGCAAAATGGAGTCTGTCCCCTCTACATGTGCTGCTAGGTCCCTTATATTAATCTTTAAAATCTCTCTATTTATTTACAGACACAATTTTCCCCAAAAGCCTTTATCACTTGCTCTGTGTGTGTTGTAAGGAAGGAGAGAAGTGTTCTTCTTTGGTATTTTTTTCTTAGCTCTTTTCTTTTTCTCTCCAGACACTATATTATGTGTTTAACTACTTAATATTATTTCTTCCCTGTCCACCCATCTGTTTATTTTAGTTGCTTCTTCCTCTTGGCTGGCTTCTGTATAGACTCTCCCCATATGCCTGCTAGGAATGTGAATGAATATGATTAACAAGCACTGAAATGCACAAATAACATCTTACTTGAAACTCTGTTTCAGGATCTGCGTATGGTGGATGTTTCAGACCGTGTCTGCTTCTCAGCACATTAAATATCCCGAACAGAGGTGTACAGATGAGAGTGAGTCCACACAGGATGGTGTTTCCTTGCAACTGATGAGTAAGTCTTGTGAAGTGATCCTTTCTGCCTAATAATCCTCTTATGCACTGAAGCAAGACAGCGGCTAACAGCTCTACAGAGAAGCATGTGCTGTGCATTTGCATCTGTGTAGCAGATATGCAGAGCGAAGTCCTGCCAAAGCCTCTGGAAGTGTCACATTTTACATGGGTGTTGCAACTTCCTCTGCCTCTGCACAAGCCCTACCGCTGTCGAATTCTTCCAGAGTTCTGCTAGCTTTTACACATATAATTTAATCCAGTGTTACTTCTCTGCATGAAAGTACCCTGTGGAGCTCTGCTTACTGAGGGCTTCCTGTTGTATCAGAGTTTGCAGCAACATGCCAGAGACCTTTGTCCTTGAAATGAAGCAACAGGTTGAGAGAGCTGAGAAAAGAATGAGGGGAAAAAAGATGGCAAAGACAAAACCTATCAAAGTTTAGCTTATAGAGTTCTGTGACTGGGAATAGGTATCAGCTAAGCAAATTATGCAAAATAAATCCTGAATCCATGTACCTTGCTTTCTGAATGCCCTATTTGAGTCATCTTAAGGCTGATTTTCTGAATTAGTTAGCTGTATTTAGTAGATTTTTCTCAGCTGAAGGCAATCACATAAAAACACACAGTCTATCCCAAGAAGAAAGTTTTCTGCCAGATAAGGTGTGCTCCAGATCCCAAACCAGCTGCCCTGTTTTTGCATTAATAGTCAGTCAGCAGATAACTGCTACTCATGATTTTCTGTCATGAGAAATGAGAATACCTGTCTTTCATAGATTTTAAACTTATCTTATACTGGGAGAATATGTATATGCCATATAGACCAAATAGAAACAAGATTTATTTACTTTTCAATTTGGCCAGGAATTTGAAAAAGATTAATTTTCAATTGACCTGAAAAATGAGTTTGTAGAAATGTGGCCATTAATGGTCAATTCCTTGATCACTATGGGTAATATTGGAAAACCCTTGCTACAAATAATTTTCAGTGATTATTGATTTACATTTTCATAGTAAATACATTTGGCTGTGTTTGCATCCTCTTTGTGCTTGAACTCTGCAAGTCTGGTTTAGTCTTAACTGGCACCACTGTTTAAGGAAAAAGACTAAAAAGCAGCTACTGCAGAGTGCTTACACTAGGAAGCCCAATCACAAGGGCCACATCCATCCAACAACAACACAGAAATGGTGCCAGCAGGCTCATGACTGCTCACTGTTCGACTCTACAACTTAAACAGAAATCCAAAGACATAAAATGTTTGGCTATGTTTGAGGGGACAGTGCATGTATTTCATAAATGTAAAAGGAGGTAACTATTAAAAATGCTATTTTCCTCAACAGAATAGGAAGTGAAATTAATTAAACATACTATTCACCTATGAATAAGTCCTATGTGTTGATCAAATTCCAGAATATGCCCAGTGAAAACTTGGCAAACATCCAGAATTCAGTAGGACCTCATTTCTCAAAATGTATGTGAGTCTGAGTAGGTGTAGAGCTCCATTGACAGGGCTCCCAGCCTGCTGCACAGTATGGACCTTTGGAAAGAAAACTTGTGTGCATCTGAGTATGTGTAACTGGTTACATATTTGGAATCCAGATTTTATCATTAATAATAAAGTCAGAGCTAAATGGTTGGTGATAAGTTGCTGAAATTCAGAGGAAGAAATTTGAAAACATATGGTAAGATTTGGTTGAAATCCAATGGAATAAAGTAATTGAATTTTGTACAAAGGCCACAGAAGGGAAATGGAAAATGTGCAATGATAAATTAATGTGTGGCCAAGGGTTAGGTGTCCTATCCAGCAATAAATACACTAGTAAGTAAAAAAGGTCAATATGGGTAAATAAAGATGTGAAAAAGTAATTAAGGGTTGAGACACAAGCATATGTGAGGTATAAAACACCCAGGTATGAGAGAGATCTGGGAGCATTAGAGAATGAATTTCACAAAAAATTATGGGGAAAGCAAAGGTGAAAAATGAAATGAGGATCACAGAAAAGTTTAGATATATATTAAGGCATTTTTCAAGTGTCTAAGGAATGGGAGGTCAGTAAAGGAGACGGCAGCACCTCAAATAGAATAGAAGGATAATTTATTGAGGTAGATGCTTCAGAAGAATTAAATGTTTTCTTTGATTTATTGTTCATAAAAGGAATGGGGGACATATGCCAGGAATAGACAAATACCAAAGGAAAACAGGTTCATGCCAGAGTTAAAAAATACCAGAAAACTTTGGCATAAGCTCTCAGATGGTGAAAATCTGCCAGGTTCCTTTGCCCTCAAGTAGAGCCAGTTAACCCATTAAGGTGGTTAAGAGGCATTTATCTCAATATTTCCCAGTTCTACTTAGAATACCTCAGTGAAATATACAAATGTTTGTTGGGTTGTTTTGGTTTTTTTTTTACCTTTCTTTTCACTGATTTATCTGGTAGCTTGTTGCATGGGCTCTTATTCCATAATTTATTCACCATATAAACTTATGTAGAACTTGAGGATGTTAACTTCAGGTTTCAAGTATATTGGTTTGTATCATAGTTTTGCTGATAAGAGGAGTAACATATAAATAGAAAAAAACAGCCATACTTACTCCAGACTGGCAATTCACAAAAACAGAGAGACTGTTTTGGCCAGTGGCAGGGTATATGATTTATTGGGTACAGAATATGTTTTCCTTCTGGCATTTTCAGCACAGGGACTGACTCTGTAAGCCTGCAAGTTTGATGGTGTAACACTTCATCTGTGAGCAGTGAGACGTGTGACGGTGGAGGAGCAAGTTAGAAGTTATGTAAAAGAAGATTCCTGTGTGAATTTAACAATTTTTGGTAGCACATTTAATGAGTCATCATACTCACTCGTAGGACTTCAGGATACCATAGCCTGTCAGGATCAGACATACTGTAGTACCCCCTGAGAATCCAACAGCAGTGCATTTCTAACACAATGTTTAGTGTAGTGCCATGTGTGCACCTTAAGAAGTGTCTTGTCTTCTTTTTTCCATCAGTCCTGCTGCTAATGTTGGATGGAGATTAATCTTTTTCTTGTGACCAAAATTCTGGCACTTTTTTTCTGGTTTTCTTTGGCATGTTCATTTTCACAAAGCTCTAAACTTAGCCTTCCACTGAAAATCATAGTGCTTTTTTTCTACATTTTCTTGTTATCATTTTGGTGGATTGCTTAAGAAAAATATTTTCATTGACTAGTAATGATTAAAAGCTTGATGCCAGTGACATGTTACTGCCATATGGGAACCTGTGAAAAAGCGCTTTGTGTTGACACCTGGGTCAGAACTTTGCAGTCACATTCACTGGGCTGGGCTTAGAAGGAGGAACTTGAGCAGGGAGGAGGAGGGGCATCCTAGAGACCTAACACAGTTGCTTCCAATTTTCATTTCCTCTCTTTAGATTCTCAGCAGGAAGGTAACGACAGAACTACCTTGGTTGCTTCCATTTAATAATGCAAAAAATTGTGTGAACTGGTAAACAGAATGAGCAGAAAAAAGTGTTTTGCAGACGAGGCACTGCTAGTAAAAAAATGGAAATCTACAAGCCAAATTCTTTGTGAAAATATTTTAATCGTTTTCACACAGCTCTAAAACTAGCCCCAGTGACAGAAAACTAAATTTAATGTATTTGTAGCTCTAAGGTGCATTGATTTATTTATGAACAGTGAATATTTTATGAAGTTGAATGAGTATTGCAAAAAAGAAGATGAATATTCACTTCAGTTTTAGAAATGGGTTGTTGTGTTTATGCCTTTTCTATGATCACTTTCTATGAACCTTCTAGTGATTGAAATGCAATTCCCTTGAACTGGTATCAAACTGTACTGTCTGAGGGCACTCAAGGATTGTGGATATGAAACTCAGCCTGGATGAATCACATAACGACCTGACCCTATCCATCGCAGTTAGCATAAGGCCACAGGCAAATTTGCAGGGACTAGATTTGGAAACATATTTTCTAGCAGAATACTTGTTTGTTTATTTTATATTGAAATATTTTATTTAATCAGCATAAAACATTTTGAATAAGGCAAGTTTATTTCTTTAAAAATTTAATTTCAAGGAAAAATATTTCAGTAAGTTTGAAACATTCTGGTTTAGAGCTTTCAGAATGCAGTTTCATTTTTCTAAACTTTTGAATTATTTCTTATGTAAAAAAAATCTTCATCTATTACTCAAATCAGTCACATATAGTAAAAAAAAGCTAATCAAATCAAAAATCTTTTTTTTACAAAACTCATTTGACATTATTTAAAAAAAAAATCTAATGGAAATTTCAGACCATTCAAGTGCTTAGTAATCATATTCTGTCACCATTTGTACACTTCCAGGAAAAAATATATAGAAAATAATTATTTTTAAATTATTTTTTAGGTACAACATTGGTGTTCAAACTGATGAAAGTATTCTCCATATATATGAGCTTGTGTGTGTGCTTCTGAAAAACCTCCTAGGCAAACTTTTGTGACAGGATGTCAATCAGAGCATAGTGGTTTTTCTTACTAGGTCAAATATTTAAAGACTTTTCAGATCAATAAGGTAGAGGCAAACTCTGCTGAAAGTGCTTATAGGAGAGAACAGTATGAAGGATGATTATGGATGCTTTTTCAATGAATTAGTGTGTCCAAGAAAAGGGCTACCAGCAAAGGTAACAAGCATGTTGTTTCTTCAGCACAGTGCTCACAATGGTATAATTCATCAGACTGCAATGTTTTTCTTCCAGTTATACAAGAACTTTTGTGCACCATATAAAAAGACTACCAGCAGTAAAATCACGGATATCAAATATGTCTGTTTGCCCCTACCATGCTAAAACCAAGGCCAAATATCAGGCACTCTGGTTCACAGCCCATCATGTTGCAAACCTACCTACCTACCTTTGCTGCAGCCCTACTCTAACACACTCAGGCACAACCTGAAGTGGAGGGAAAGAGGACATCTCTGCCATCACCTGCTTCCTTGGCCAGCTGGCAGCCTTTGGCATCAGGATGGAGTGAAGACCTCAGGCAGTACTGTCCAAATGCTTTTTGTTGAAGTGCATGTTGTTTGGGATTTTTTTCTTGACTTCTTAAGGCAATCTTTGCATGGTCCTTCACCACTCTTTAACAAGGGCAATTTCTAAAGTTACTTGATGAAACCAAGATACCTGGGAAAGTTGAAAGTGAGATGCACACAGGGTTTGGTATTAAGAACAACGTGTGCCTGCAACAAATGCTAAAAGGGAAAATATTAAAGACTGCATCAGGTCCTTAAAATTAAAATCTAAGTTGAAATTCTTGTTTTAAACAGTGGAAGCAGGACATGATTCTACATGACAAGGATGTGGAGTTTGTCCCCCCAAGCCCCAGAGGAGCAAGATCAGCAGTGCCAAGCAGGCTTTGCTTCTTATCTCACCACCTGAGTATTTCCCTACCTCTGGAATGCACTGGTGCTTTGGTAAGGTGATCACTAATCTGAGATGTCAAGATTAATTTTTCTTAGTGCTTTTTTTTTTAAAGTTGTTTACACCATAATTTTCTGTGATGCCCTGATACATCACTACAAAGGGAGTAGGTTGGGCTCCTCAGCATAGACCTTCAATTGATAACCTGTTTATGACAAAAATAGAAAAGGTGCACCATGTGTTGACCTCGGCCACCAGCCTGTTAGTCAGTATAACCCTGGCAGAGACACCTTACTAGATAGGATCATCAAAAAGTGGATTATGTAGCTGAACTGTGCTCCAAAGCTAAAGCATTCAAAATCTATTTGGAAAAGTGTCAGCAATATAGTGTTTGAATCCACAAGAAGCCCCTAGCAGAAACTTCTTCACAGGTTATTTTATTATCACCTGAAACCAGTTGCCTGAAACAAATTGAAATCATTTCTTTAAAACACCCTACTCTGAATTCTTATTAGGTTTTGGGACTAGTTTAGCTTTTGTGTTCAGACTACCTTACAGAAACAGAAAGACAACTTTTATCGCTTGGCAGAAGGCTGCATGAGATTTTTGGTTGGTTGCAGTTTTGGTGGGGTTTTTAGCTGTCCTTTAGTAATGAAAGCCTTTAAGTTTCTTATAAATGACTGATAAACTCCTGTGTATTGCTGTTTTTATTCAAGTTCTGCAATATATCCATTTATAGGACAAAAGATAAAGTTTTAATATAAGGATACATAGCTACAGTCAAGGTCTTCATTAATTAGAATAGAAAGGATGCTAATGGCATGTTCACAACATGCAGTGAAATATGTTTAATTAACATGGAGAGGCCTATAAAAATAGTATCTAAGCTAGCTCCAAAAGCAGTAATGTTGCACTTGCTTGGCAAACCACTTCAGCTAGTTAGTCTTGCAACGAGAGGGCTTAGTAGCTCAGTTACACTGTCTTTCCTCTCCAAACACATTGCTTTTGGGGACAAGCAAGGGACATCACCTGGCACTGCTTTTCACCCTGCAGCCCTGTTTCCACAGCCCCACTTGCCTCCCGGGTTGTGCTGTATTCTCCACTATGCGTGTTGTGGATGCACCTGTCCTCTCTTCTTTTTTGGGTAGAGGGGAAAAAAACCCATGTCCCACATCCTCCCCAAAATTAATCCAAACCTAAGCTGAAAAGATGAACTTGCCAGATGATCGTTTAAAAGAAACAGAGCAATATTAATGTTGTCTCAGGGGCTGACCATTCAATGTGTGCTTGAATATTTAATGTATTATGGAAAAATACATCTGTATTAGGTCCCACTAAAAAAAAACAACAAAAAAACACTAATAAAGGATGGACAAAATTGAAAAAAAATAGATAAATTAAAAACATACCTGTAAGGAGAATAAGTGATACTGTAACATTATGCAGTTTGTATAGGAAAGGTCAAGTATTTTGTGCAAAGTTTGGGGAGGGGAGAAGAGTTGCTGGTTCTAGTGCCACACAGAATGGCAATATTCATTTCAGATAAGATAGCATTTGCAGAGTTGCTGAGGCACTTAACTGGCAAACAGAAATGTTTCTCAAATAGATCAGCGCGGGACAACTGAAGCAAAATTCTTAGTAGGAACATGTGGTAAATGTGCAGAGAATTTCAGTGGCTTGCACTGATGTCCTTAATGTTCAGGTGTTTCTTCACATAGACCATACAGATACTCCTACAGCTATGACAGCCTATCCTACATGGGGGAATGTAGCAAACTTCAACCCCCCAAGTCATCAACATATCAATTTTTAGAAATGTAGGACAATGCACTTAAAACTACCAAATTAAAATATACTGTTCAGGACACCTAAGTGTAGACTAGGGATCCTGGCTTATCACAACAATTCTGGAACAATATTAATGAAAAACATTGTAAACATATAATAGCAGCTACATAACTTATGGGTCAATATAGGTAATGTCAATACTTCGCAGGTAATACCTGTCCCTGGAGAGTGTGGTTTGCTTTGTTTCGTAGTGAATGTGCTGCCTGGTTTTTGTGGAAGCAAGCAGCTAAGAGTTTTCATTTATAGCAGCATTTGCTTTGGAAAAGTGAAAGCACTACATTTTTACAGTGATCCCATATTTGAATAAGTAGCACATATAGCAAGGAAATTAAAGTGTCTTTACTTACTACCTAATCACTTTGCAAAACAAAGTAATGGATGTGGATTAGGATCCTATATAATTTAATCTTTTGCCAGAAAGACACAGAGGTGTCATTACATATATAGTAGATTACATAATAGAAATTATATAGAAAGAGATTTACGAATCCCCCAAAGCTTTTTCAGTTGTTCTCTGTTTCAAAAACCTATAGATCAAAATAACAGCAATAATAAAAAAAAGTATTCTAGTGTTTTTCTTATTTTTAAAGTAAAGAATTTGTTTTCATGAAGATACCATGTTTGCCAGATTTCATCCTTCAGCAGATTCTTAAAGACTAGTTATTTGTTTGTCATAGAAATGATGGCTGAAACGGAACCATTGCAATTCTGGTAGACAACGCTATAATAAAGTGAGTGAAATACCTCTAAATATAAGGAGAAATAATTATTGTATTTATTACCTTGAGACCAAATCCAGAAATTAAACTAAATGGTTTCTGTGTAAAAAAAATGTGGTGACTTCATCTCAAAATCCCTTGGGCATGAGCAATGTGAATCAGCTGGCTTGTGATTTGCTGCTGATATTCAGAAAATTACAGACTGAACACCACAGCCCTATCTAAAGTATCCATATTCTCAGCACAAGGGGTAAAGAATAAAAATTTTAGAAAGTGCTTCACGATAGGGTGACAGCTGTCACCACTAGTTTGTGGATGTCTGTCTTACTGGCACTTGTGAATAACTAACTGGGTAAGACTTCTGATTTATAGGCAGAGAAATAAAGTTAGAGTAAGAATTAAAAAAACAGCACCCTTACACTACCAGAAAGATAATCTGAGTAAGAAAACAGACTATTTGGGTATATGATGACATTTTTGAAGGTATTTTTGGCGTATTTGTCCCAACTGTGAGCTAATTTTTAGTTTGAATAAGGACATAATCATGGGTTAATTATAATCAGCATACTTCTCTTTTGTAAGTAATGTCTCCTGCATGCATAATTTGCACTACAGTTCAAAAAGTTTTGCTTTAGCAAATGAATTAACATGTAGGGGCAACATAACTCTGGATTTCTGAAATGAAAAGAGACGAATAGTTTCACCAGGATAAGCACAGGCTAATATATTATTTTACCCAGCTTCTAGCTCAACTTTTGCAGTATGTGTTGACTTCATTGTTAACTCAGATGGGCTGCTACTGCTGTCCAATGAACTATTTTGTAGCTAGCTTTTTGTATTGGGGAAACCACCAAACTGAAGGCCAGGGAAGCATAGACGTTCTGAGGGACACTCTGCTAACAGGTGTGGGATGTACAGACTAAGTTTTGGTGACAATTATGGCATAAATGAAAATTCCAGGTAACTCAATTATTGTTGTGACAAATAAAAATGCACAAAGTGAACTGCATCCCAAGTTTGGGAAAGTTCTGAAGATAGTATTGCTAAGTTGCAAGTTGTTGCTGAAAGAACACTAGATAATGTGCTAGAGAAGAAGGTGGTGGTTCTTGGTTTCTTCTTCCAACTCTAGATTGCAAATCAGAAATATCTGATGATAGTAATAATTACGGAGAACCTAAAATTTTCAAAATTCATGTTAAGATATAACAGTAATCCTTCAGTAGATCTTAAGATTGTCAAAATGCATTTTAAGATATGGATCACAGCTTTCAGGCCCTGGAAGTTTTAGACAAGTGAAATCTAAAGAATTTGGCTTTTCAGCTGACTATCCCTACAGCACACTCTTGGGTTGTATTTTTCTCTGAAAACACCATGAAGAAACAAAGGAATTGAACAATGTTTAAATCCTGATTATATCTTAAAGAGAGAGTTCATTGTTCATTTTGTACCTATCTGTTTTAGTACTAAAAAGAAAGAAGCTGGGATAACATTATATTGTCAGTTTTCTGGGTTTGTAATGAAGTTTCTAAGTTGTCAAAGAGAGAAGTGGATTATATCTGACAAAAAGGTAAAGAATGTACTGTATACAACAAGTAAACACATACCAGCTTGATAAATTTTACTTTGAGTCCTCAAGCTCAGATTTTTCTTTATAAGCCTACTTAGAAATCCAAATAGCCAGAAGTTTTTAAAGACTCATCAGATGCAGTTTGCCTTGGTCCTTTCTGAACTGCCTCATATTTTGATGGTATATTTCTTTGGCCATCATTGAAACATTTTTTCCATTGAGGTTGTGTGTGTGTTTACAGTGTCACATAGACTAGTGGCCTTTTCAGAGCTGTCTTTTCACCTGTACTTCAATCTCCTTTAAAATGAACAGGATTGTACTCTGAGCTTTAAGCATACAGAAAAGGGATAGCATGGAATATAAAAGGTTAAATTTTAGCCAGTGATTGCTGCCCTTTTAACATTGCTTTTTTCTTTAATCTGGTATTAATTTCGTCCTTAACCTTGCTCCTAAGATCACTTATTGCCAGTGTAAAACAAGAATCCTTCTTTGTCATCTACACTGTGATCTTTGAATTAAACTCTTTGGTTGGGGTATGCACAAGGTACGGTTCCATAGGGTTTATTAAAGGAAATTGTCTTAGCAAATATGTCTGTTTCATTTGATTCTGAGGAATAATTGGTTAATGAGAGAATGATTATTTTGTTCAGACATGATTGCTGAAGAAATGTTTGGTCCATATGTTGCTGAATAATGGGAAATTCTCCAGTGAAAGGGGACAATGATTAGAAGAAATAAGATAGCTGGAGAATATATTCCCCAAAGTGTTATACTAGTTTTTGTTAACAAGCCAAGTCTAAGGACAGTGTTTCCCTCAATAAGCACAGAAGTTCAAAATTTCTAATCGGTTTAAACTGTTTGTTGAAAAAACAGTAGGTAATTTCCTTTGTTTCTCTTAGATCAAAGAACTGTATCTTCCTCTGATAAACAATGTGCCTATCACAGCTGTTTCTCCCCTTTAACATGATGTTAATTTGCTATTGTGCCTTGATGGGCATGCATTAATACAACTATATCTTAAAAATAATCCCATCCTTCTTTGCATCTTATTAATTTATCTTACCGTAGGAACTTAGTGTTTTGGCACTCTGACATACATGCAGTGTGCATGTGTGCATTGTAATTCCTCCAGTTAATTAAGAATATTATAGTGTTTTCATTATCCAGGGTAATTTTCACTTGCTTAGAAATTTCTCCAAGTCTTACTTTACAGCTGAAATTTGGTGTGCTTGCTTGCAATCATGAGATGTTGTTTTTCTCCCAATGAAAATAGCTGCACACTCCAAGAAATTAATGAAAAGTAAGTAGGTAGGTAGGGAGATATGACAACATTAACAATCTAGCAGAAGATACTGAAAATTTCAAAACTGCCAAATGCTAAAGATCCAGTTCAGGAATATGTTCAAATGGATATCTGACTTGAAGCCTGTGGACAGTCCCACAGAAGTTTATGGCAAGGGAGACAGGCAAGCAATGGCAGATCAGATGAGGGATCCATAGATAAAGATCTCTGAACTTTCAGAAATGCTGGAGTGCTTGACTCCTGCTGATTTAAGCAGCTCATTACTGTTGAAGATGCCTCTGGCATCTAGCTTTGAGCATCTGCCAATTACCCTGAAAAGTACCTTGGACAAAAGTGAGTTGCCCAAGGTCATACACAAATATGTGGTTTCTTTTCTAAAGTTGAAAAAATGTTCAGTAGTTATTTAATTTTAAAAAGTTACAAATTTCAAGAGTTTTTTCTGTCCATTTCTGTTTTGTCCAGTTAAGTTTTTTTTTCCGATCTGACTACAGACAAGAATAGTCAAAATTCCACTTCATCAGTTCTGCTGGAAAATTTCTTGTTTCATTTTCTGTAAGCAAAGTAGTCACTATTTGCCAGTTCAATCCCCAGGTAGTTAGCTTTCAGAGAGTTGGAAACAAATGTTGTAAATGAAACATCTGTCAACACAATTATTTTCTAATGCCATTAATAGGCAGATGTTTTTAGATGACAAAGTGTATAAGCTCTGATTTGTTCTTTTGTACTTAGCTGAACTTGTGGTCATTGAAAAGTACTTACCTTAAAAAGTGTCTCAGCATGGGCAATAATTCATTGAGTTCAGTAATGTGAGATTTTTCCATGTAGAGAAGTATCACAAAGGCCAACTGCCCACAAAAAAAATGTTAGTGCATGGTCCAAAAACATACTTGTGTAGAAGAAGCTACCCTCTCCATTGGCAGGACTGGTAGTTCAATCTACATATAGTTTGCACAGAAGTACTGTGCCAATTCAATTACCGTCTGATTAATGAAGTGTAGCAGGTTTATTTCAGGGGTCTAGCTAGCTATTAATTAGCATATTGGGGCCTATACTCTACTGTTTTGCCCTGATATGCTTTGAAAAATCCCAATGCAATTAAATAAACTCTAATATGCTTTAAATAGTTACTTGAGAAAACACATTCAGATTTTTTTAAAACCCTTATGGGATTTTTAAGCACATCCAGATTTATTGTAAAGCATCTGAAGTTCTTTGTAAACACTGTTGTTGTATTGGTTTATGCTGTTCAGCAAAAAAGCATTCCCTTTACTTTAATGGGAGACTTCCTCTAACACGAGAAGCTGGTGTTATTGCCTTACGGTGCCTTGGAGCAAATAATGAGGAGGCTGGAACCCCCAAATCCCACTAACGTTACTTGCACTTTTCATGATCTACCTAGTTTTTGTTGGCTTTCTTCACTTCTACAGTCTTTTTTTTTTCCAAGAAGATCAGTGCTAACAGGGGATGGAAAACTGGAAAGATTGTTAGCATAGAGCTTGGGGTCAGGGAATGGAGAGTAGGAAGTACCACATTGCCTAAACTAAAAGGAGCTGAACCCTTTCTACCCTGGACAGTAGCACAGATTGCTAATAAATGCACTATATGTTCCTCGGGTCAAAGGGATTGTCTGAGCAGCAACATTTCAGTGCATACTTATCACAAGTGGTCTGGAGAAATGTTTTATTCAGAGCATTAACTATTTAGTATCCTTGCAGTCTAGGAGATACAGGAGTGTGACACCAGTTAATGGAGCAATGGAAATATTGGTTAGAGAGGTCCCACATTTATAAATTTTAGTACTCCTCTCAATTTAAATTGTTTCATGGTTTCCAGTGTGTCACAAGTGACTTGATCAGTTCTCTTTCCCCTGTGCTATGTGGACCACTTTGTTTATGCTCTTGTCTTCATCAATCCCTTCTCTTTCACCCTCTCAGACTCTTTCTCCCACTTACTTCATCCAGACCTCAAATAGCTCTCAAATTTTAGTCTGCTATTCTCCTTTGTCCTCTGCTTTAACACTTATAAACCAGTTAAATCCCTTATCCCCATTTTTCCTACAAATATCAAATCAAAACACATTTTGCTCAAGAGGCCTTCCTTTGTTTGCCTACTCACCAGTGATGCTTGCATGCTCCATTGCCTTGTGCTTGCTTGTGCCTGGGTTAAATCCCACTCTTAAATCCAAAGGCGCCTTTTTGCCTCTGCAGAAGTCCATGGAGCTGGGCCATCTTCTTTATACACAATAAGTCTTGTCTTTTAGAGTTTAGACTTGTCTTTTCTGTACCGAAGGTTCCAGGCATTTACAGTTTTGCCTACATACACTTTAAAGAAACTCCTCATCTTCCCTCAGTCACAGTAAAAATTCATAACTGTTCTTTTGCTAAACATGGGCATGAGAAACCTCTGCATTATATCTGACACTATTCCCCCATATTGTCTAAAACATATACTAAGAAATCATTTTGCATGTGTGTTTTAACATGCTCTTTGGCACGGAGCAGGCAGCAGGTGAGTTTACAAGTTGCATAATTGTCCACTCACAATGTCCCCCCACCCGGACAGTGGTGGTTGCTATGGTGGTTTGTGGAGCCACAATCAAGTAAGCTTGTAGAAAGAAGCTACTGAAAGTAAGGTACCACTGCAGATCCAGTGCATTTAGAGGAAGCCAACAGGCATGGTGAGGCAAAGCTGCTGACGCCCAGGTCCCAGGGCAGCACTGTAGCCCTTTCCAATTGTCTTACATCACAGCAAGACAGAGCCAACATGTCACACTGGTCTTGGCATCTTGCTTTTACTGACCTATCCTTTTTTTTTTATTTTGTCATTTTCACTCGCACTGTCCTTGTATACATACAGTCCTGAAATACACCTGACAAACACCTTTCTGTGCATTCTCGTAACTGATGAAGCCCTTGATCCATCAGACAACTCAAGTGCACACTGAACTCTAGGTACCTGCAAAGTGCTTTTGAATCAATAGAGTGATTCATGCTCTTAAATTCAGGCACATGTTTCATTACCTGGCTGAACCATGGCAGAAAAGTCATTCACTTAACAGTAGGGCTGTTTTGTTTTATAAATAGCATGATTAACTTCCTGCCTTTGCTATTTGCATGCAAAATGTAGTATACATATTTTGCATAACTGAAGCTAACTACAAGGTCATAACTGTGGTTTAAATGGGCATAAAGTGCTAAATAACCTGGGTTTAGGGATGATTTCTATGGGTGATTATTAAACAAGAAATTGATTGACAGGTTGGTCTAACAGGGTGGCAGTGAGATGATTGGATAGCCCTGTTCCATTACAAATAGCACTCTCACCCTCCTTTAGCCCTGTCTTTACCACACTTAAGCACACTCTTTTTTATGAGGTGGACTTTGAACTGTCTTTCCGTAGTGTCTCCAAAAGGCACAATGAACGTATTATGCGACTATTCATTGCAGCAAAGTTGCCACATAATAATTTACAATTTTATGGAACTGCTAGGATTAGCTATGTATCATCTATTTTTAATACACATCATTGTGGTATGTGAGCAATAATGAATGTATTTAAATAAATCAAAAAAACCAAATGAATGCTGAGTTGTTGTCAATCACTTGCAGATGAGCCTACTCTGGTGAGAAGATATAATGGAGAATTTTCTGAGAATGATTTATTGAGTCAACCAGCATCACTCTGGAACAACTGATACCTTCCCAACATAGGGCTATGCATGCAGGTAATGTTTAAGTGAGAATACCTAAGTGACAAATCTGAAGATAAATTTTTGTTGAAAAATTTTATCTGGATTTTTGAGTTACAGTGTAGAATAAAAAAAAACAAAATTGGACAGAAAAAATCCAAACCAAAAGCAGAATCAAAATGGAGCATAGTAATGTCTAATTTGTAATTTACAAGCACTGCAGATCTTTGCACCTCTTATGCACTAATGTGTTGACTTACTGAGATGAAGGAAGCCCCTTTGTTTCCCTTCAAGGTAAAAAATTACAATTTCGTAGGAAAGAATACTAAATTTAGGTTTGTTGCATTCTCTTTGTGAACTGTTCTTTTTCCTTTTATTTGGACAGAGTTACTATCTGAAGTTGTATCATAATCAGCCATCTTAAGGTAATGAGACATTAAATAATTCTAAATAATAAGAGATGAGAAACATAAAATATTTTGTGTAATGCTTTGTAGTCCTGCAGAGTAAGATGTTGTTTTGCTCTAGAGGGCTGGAAGAAGTGTGTCTATTTTCTGGGTCTGATAACAGCACATTTTTATCTCTTGAGCATCTGACTGCATGACACCTACTGAACTACTGAGTTCCTTATGTTCTGAACTCAAATCTAAGTAGGATTAGACTGGGTCAGTTCATGGATCAGAGCTCCAGGGGAAACTCAAATGCTATATACAGGAAACGATATTGATGACCTAACTTTATTGGGCATTATTTCAGTGAAGCAGCGTGCCAGAATTGTGTCATGGGGCAACTCTGCTGTTAGAGGTGCTGTTGTATGTAAAGATTTTATGATCACTTAGGAGAAAGTGCCAGGGAGATATAGATATATAATATTCTACCTCCAAGATTGTAATTTGCTTTTTAGTTTCGACTGGAAAAACACTATTTTTTTCAAAACTGCTGTGTAATCGTAATCACCACTTTTAAAAGCAGGCTATATTTCACATCAGAAATGCATTTCATTGGTACTGTTTATATTTCCTTACACAGTTTGTCAGAGACAAACCTATGCCATTGAATGAACATTTGGGGTTAGAACACAAAATTGCACTAAAATTAACAACGCTCTGCACCAGCCTCATCTTTTGCACATGTAGATCAGACTTCAGTACTGGATCATTCATTTTTAAAGAGCTTGGGGGCAAAAACCACTTTCACTGAAACTGCAGTAGTGTCACTGAGCACTGATGGTCAGTGCAGGAATGCCTGAAGAAACAGTGCCAGCTCTCTTCTGAAAATGTGCACTTCTAGTATCATTCTTCTGTGGAAGTAACAGGTACCGTTTGCACAAAATGGCTTGCAACGGTAACCATGGAGTGAGAAGAGAAGAAATAAGTCTGTGAGATAACCCATATCCTAAGAAGTTGCCTAATCATTTTACCAGTAAAGTTAAAAATCCTTAGATAGGTATAAAAAAACAAAAATAGCATTGAACAAAGCTGTTCTACCTCTTGGGATGAATGAGTTGGCTTCCCAGGGCCTGCCTTCCCATATACCTGGTATGATGATACAATTTCTAAAAGCAAAAATTAAAATGAAGTAAAAATTAGTGTTAATAATGAAGGTGTGTTTTTACAGTTTCACATTCATTGACTAGAGCAGCAGAGTGCAACTGGAGATGTTGAAAGAAAGACTCTTCACCTGTCCTCTGCTTAACTAAAATACATTAGGTACATAGATTTATTTGAGGGTTTGATGTTAAATGGAGATGAATGAAATGTTTTATGAAAGTCGATGAAATGTTATTTACTTAAATAAGCACTTCTGTTCCACCAATACTTGGGCTCACATAGAAGAACATGCCTTATTCCAACTTATGAGCAGTAATTTACTGAGGCTCCCTACAGTCCACTATAATATTAATTTTGTCTGTTGCTGGGAGCGGGCAAAACAGAAAAGAGCAACTATCTATGAAGGGTAGTTGGGGATGTGCCATGGCAGTCAGGAGACAGCATGGCCTGCACAGTGATCTTCACTTCTTAGTAAGAACTCCTTGCATTCTGGTCTTGTCCAGTCAATGCAGACTGCAGATGGATCTTGCCCTGTGGAAACTGTCTCCAGCTCAATCCGTTCATGTAGGGCAGCTTTATATATTGCTGCCTATAGCTGTCTGTCCTCATGCTACCAATTGTCTAAGCCTAAACAAGCCTCTACCATTTTTGCCTTAGGTTAAAGTGGCATGAATGAGAGTGGGATATCTGGACAGACGTAGAGAGGTCCCTACAATGGTTCTAAACAGGCCCCAGTACTTCTTCAGGTAGTGAAGGCTGATGAGGCCTATCACATACCTATCTCACAGCCTTTTGCACAATCAAATTATTTTCACTGGCTTTGTATGGAAACAAGCCTTCCCCATCTTAGACATTCCTGGAGCTACAATTTATCCTATAGGATGCACATATAATTTTATTGGTTATTTTGGATTGAGATGCAGTTATTGAAGAAAGACTGCTTGCAGGAGCTCTGTCTAAGGGTGACATATTTTGGCACACGATGTTCCCACGAGACACTAAATTCCTACTCAATTCTTAATGCTTCTTTTTTTCACTCTTCAGAATAAATTTCAATGTTCCTCTTTAACATGATGATCAACATTTCATCCAACACCCCATAGTGCTTTGTTTGACCTAATTAAGCTCTGGTGGCAGAAATGGTTATATAAAAGTTAACTTCATTGACTGTTGCAGTTTGGGTAGATATATGAATGGATGAATCCCATCGTTTCTCCACAGTGCCAGGGCCTATAAATAGCATGTATGCATGACAGGAGAGAAGAAACAGGCCCGCTTGTGGGATATGTTGAAGAATTATTGCTTTGTAGATTGTCCTATATCTCTCCTCCTGCCACAGTTTTACATAAAGTTCTTCTAAAATCAACTCCAGTTGTTAGCTGAAGTGAGGTTGTTATCCCATCAGATCTGTTAGCATTCAGTCTTCACTGCTTGTGTGTCATCAGCCAGCGCTTACAATGAATTCCCAGGATGTTCTTACCACTTTCTGAATCAGTTCTGCCATTTTTCACTAAAATTTGGAATAGAACTGTTGTTAATCATGAACATTTACAGATGACTGGTAAATGGTTTAAGGAAATTAAGTTGCAAAATCAGAGAAACTCTCAAGTTGCTGAGAACAGAGAAAGAATGCGAAGCACACTAGTGGCTAAGGGGGTGCAGAATTTCACTCCCACAGTAAAATGAGCCAAGTCCATAACAGTGAAAATTTGTTCTCTTGGCTCTGGTTGATTTACCAACTAACATGCATTCTGGATCAGTCCATGCATCCTTTTGACGCTATGAAGAAAAAGGGATTATTGTCTTGACATTTCCTCCTAATTTTTCTAAAAAGAAAATAATAATTTGTAGCTTGTCAGTCTTTGCCAAGATTCAGCTTAGAGAGAATATTTTATAGCTGAGATATAAACCTCTGAAGTAAAAATGCAGACACAACTTTAAGTACAGTGTTGCAAATGCAGAGTTAAGTAATGTTAATCTATCAATACACAGTATGTGCAAACATATGTTTATAGACAGAGAGACAAGCATGTATAAATGAGAGGATAAAATCCCTATTTCTCATTTGGTGCTATGCAATTTCTATCAATTTAGAAATGTGTTATGATTTTATTTTAAGCTGACATACTGTAAATTGTGCTTATTTGAGAATACTTACTTAACTCTTAGGGTTTATAAGACAGAAAAGGAAGATGTCTTTGGAAGTTCTCCAGTGACCTAAAATGAACTAATAAATAATAGAAAAATGTTGTCCCTTCTTTGGAAACTTTGGATCAGTTGTCATCTTTAAATCTACACATAGCATAAAAATAGGCTTTCAATGATTAGGATTTACTCTAAAATCTGCTAAATATAGCAGAGGTTGCTTCTTTAGGGGCAAACTGTACATTATGCTCATGTTACAAGAGAAATTACCAGATCTCTAGGTGTGGTATTTTAGAAATTTGGCAGATGGCTTTACTTTGTATTTGTGGCACAGAATCCTGTTCTAATTTTGTGTTTGATTGGAATATTCAACAGCTTCTGGTGCTACTAGGACTTGCTATCTGAAAGACAGAGTTTGCAAACTATAAATATGAACTTTGAAAATATATATCCTAGAGTTAGTCCAGTAGATTGTGTTTATAACGCTCATTTATTGGCTGACTGATATATTTTGGCCCCAGACCAAAAACAAAGGCTGCCTGGTTGAGCAGTGCCTCCTGCCAGCTGGGAAGGCAGAGGGATATTGGGGCAGCAGTTAATATTGGGAAGGCATTTAGTGTTGGGTTCTGACAGCTGCTGATCTTCCTCACTCACGGTCCCTCCAGCCTCACCTTCAGACTCCTTGGCCATATCTCTTCAGCTGTCCTCTTTATCCCCAACTGCTGATTGTTCTGCTGAGGAACAATTCCACTGCAAGATGAGAAAGGTTCTGTCTATATGAGCATGGGATTTCAGTCTCAAGGTTATTCACAGCCTGGCTGGCAACCCACCAAACAAGGCTGCTGTGCCACCTTTGTCCCCAGTGTAACACCAATAAGAGCCCAGTTCCTGTGGGGAAACATGGGAGGCATTTTCCATCTGTCTCCTCAGCTGCCCCCACCTTCTGAGTTCAACGGGGTGGAGCTGAGCCTGCACGGAGTGTGGGCAAGTGGCAGTGCTGGCATTGCCTGCAGCAGGAAGTTCCCAGACAGCCTGGCCAAGGTGAGGGACAGAAAACTGGTCCTTGTCCCCTTTCAGCTGTTAGCTACCAGCTTTCTTCAGGGCTGTCTGCAGAGAGAGCCTTGTCTGGAGCTGTGACATGTTCTGCATGCCCATTTCCCATAAGGTTATGTCCCAGCTCATAGCCAAAACCTCAGAATCTTTCCTGATAATGTTGGCTTAAGTGAACAAGGCTTCAACCTTAATTTGTAGAGTTGTGACTGGCTTGTGGATGTGACTGTGCTCATATAAGCTAAATAAAATTTTCTCTGACATATCCCACATCATGGCCTGCTTGCTGATACCCCTTCCCTGGCATGAAGCCTACAGGCAGGTATGTAAGAGAGGAATTTCCTACTAGTCCTCACAAATGGATGTGTCAGAGATCAGCAGGCTTGTTTAATGCATTGAAACAGACAGTATTTGTTTACTCTCACTTATAATTTTAACTTTAGCTGCAAGTCATCTTTAAGAAGTAATTCTGAAGTAGTTATATTAGAGGATTTAGGCAGTCCTTGCTGGCATCGCTATTTTTCACACAGATCAAAGTGGAAGCTTTCTTCAAACTCTTCCCAGTCATTGCACCTTGTGTCTCTTCCCAGAAAATTCTCTGGTGGGGCACATTCCTAGTGGAAATGACAGAGGAATCCAGAGGAGAAATTTAAAAAGACCCCTGAAGCATATTTGACACCCTAAGAGTGGGTTCCCATCATGGATTTGTATATAGGTGGGTGACACTGTAGAGAATTTTCTGATTTCTATGTCAATTGAAGAGCTTCTAAGTTCTAAGAAAAGGCCAGAATGTTGTGAGGGTATCAGGTTTGAATTCAGGCTTTGTGAGTCAGAGGGGAGAAGAGTAGATAGCAGCCATTCAGCTGGCTTTGTCAGAGTGGATTTTCTACAGAAAGAAGGATTTGGCACTTTTGTTATCCACTGTAATTATACAGGGTACAGACTGTCCAGTCCATCTGTAAAAAAGTGTTTTTCGTAGAAATAGTGTTGAGGAGCTCTGATATGGGGCAATTGAACTTTTTGGCAAGGAATGATAATTTTTAAAATACTGGCAAAATCTGTCCTTTTGTACCATAAATTCTGGCAATAACCAACCTTTTCTCCTTAAACTGCCAGCTTATGTTGGCTCCGTTTGTTTTAAATCCCTTGTTCTCAACAGGCCGTGTAATCAGAATGACAGGCTGCTCACAGCTTCCCTGGTGCTCAGCTGCATGCAGGTCATGCCCGAGTCTCCTTTCTGGAAAAAGGCTGTGCACTGACTCCTGGCTACCTGTGAGTCTGAGCATATGTACCTGCTCAGAGGCGATGAAAGCACAGCAGCTTAGTGTTTAACACCAATAAGTGTTGAAGGAGTGGAAATCTTATTCCTTGAACTACTCTTTTTAGATTGGAGACTCCCAGCTTTACTACAGCAGCCCAGCCAAATCTCCTCAGCCAGTATCATCATTATATTGTCAATAAAAACTTTAAAGTCAAGGTCAGGTGTTCACTGCATAGTAACTGCTCTGCCAAAGAAAACCAAAACACTTGTTAGTGCCTATCTTTTTGGCAAACTATGTCATTGCTTTGGCTGATGTACCAAGTAGACACAGTAATATTTTATTAGTATTAGAATTCAAGAGTTTATTACAAGATTCCAGCAAATACCAAACTATGATTTTTTTGAGATGCATTTTTAAGAAAGCTAATTTACCTGTTTCCATTGCTAGCTTAAAAGTTTCGTAATCATCTTGTGTGTCACTTGCCTTGATGATATAAATGAATTATCTCAAACAAAGATGATATACATCATTGTTAGCAAGCAGGGGAAAGTTAGCTAATAGATATTTATGATCAATTTGAGGAGTAGCTATATAACTACCATCCCTTATTATAATAAAATACCTAATGTAAAGCCCCAGATAAACAAAAGGCAACCCTCAAATCCACACAAAATCAAAATATTTTTATTCCATCTATTTTGCTATTTAATAGCATCAATTTGTAAGGACGCTTTACTTCAGCATACTGGAGACAATAATTGAGCAATACATTCAAACATCTTAAAAGACACTGCAAACATGCTTAAGTGGAAACTTTCCTTTTCTTGCTATGTAGATCTTTACCTTGTACAAGTTTTCTTAGCTGTTAGGATTTTGTTTAGTTTTGCTTAGTTTCTTGAACACATTTTACTGACAATAGTGTTTATTAATTTCCATGCATTTCAACTGATGTCATAAGTGACCTTGTCCTTTTTGATTCCACAGTGAATGGGTGACTTGAAATCCTCTCACTTCCCAGTACTCTATTTGAATAATGTTCAGCAAGGCTTAAGTCAGCAAAGATGTTTAAAATACTCACACACATTTTATTCCCTCTCCTTAATGCTATGGAAAACTTATGAAGGTTCATATAATGGAAAGGCTGAGACAGTTGGAGTTGTTCAGCCTCGAGAAGAGAAGGCTCCAGGGAGATCTAAGTGTGGCCTTCCAGTACTTAAAGGGGGCCTACAAGAAAGATGGGAACAAACTTTTCAGCAGGCCTGTAGCAATAGCACAAGCGTAATGGTTTTAAACTATAAGAGGATAGATTTACACTAGATATAAGAAACAAACTTTGCAATGAGGGTGATGAAACACTGCAATAGGTTGTGCAAAGCAGTGATAGATGCTCCAAACCCTGGAAACATTCAAGGTCAGCTTGGAAGGGACTCTGAGCAACCTGATCTAGTTGAAAATGTCCCTTCTCATTGCAGAAGAATTTGGACTAGATGACTTTTAAAGATCCCTTCCAACCCCAACTATTCTATGATTCCATATTTAACTTATCAGCACAGACACATTGTTGGTGATTTCTAACATACACAGTCCCTAAAGGGACTCATAAAGGAACTAACAAAGGATAAGAGAATCCAAAGTTTTGTTTCCATCTCCTTTTTCTCTCCCTGTACAATTTCTGCAAAATTTATTTAATGAATGGATTAGTATAAATTTGGACCTAATAAATGTTTTCTTAGTGGGAAAAAAGCATTAAAAATATAGTCCTGAAGAGGCAAAATGAGAAATTTATGCTATAGAAAATCAAGAATCACATATGTGGATGAGTGTTACAGACCTGGTTTTCAGCTTTGAAAATAATGTAAATATTTTATATTTGATGCGATAATATTTCTGTGTACTGACAATTTATTTCACCTTATGACTAGTGGTGCTAGTGGCTGATGTCTCTGAGCATTGATATAACTTCATTCTCAATTATTGTACAGATGGATAGAGTGATTAAAATAAACTGGGTGGTGAGGGAGGAAGCAGGGGGGAAGGGAACAAAAAAAAATAGTGCTATTTAAACACTTCCAAAGAAATTTTCTCTGAGACATATATCAAAAGATCTGAAATGTTTTGTGATATGAGAAATTTTTAATTTTGCTTCTTTTGGCCAACCTGCATTTCCTGACTATATATACAGTTTATGTAACTATATTCTACCTCCCTACATTCCCATCTGCACTATTCTTTAAAAATTCTTCCCCTAAACTATTGTGTAGGATTTATGTGTTCTGTTAAACAGCTGCCAAGTTTTGCTCCATAGGCAGCTGCACTTCAGTGGTGGATGAAATCCTTCTTGTAAAGTTTATAAAGCATTTTGGGCTCTTTGCAGATGGAAGAATTGACTAAATCAGTGATACGCAACTTATGCTGCACGTGGCTTTTTTTGGAAGACACATTTCTGATAGGAGCTGTTTTGACTTCTTCCTGTGAGGGAACAGGCAGGGTGTTTAGCTGTTCCCTTCCATCTCTCCAAGCAACCAGGAAAGTTGGCTTATGCAGTTATTTCTCTGTACTTGCATGCTCGGTAGGAATGCTCCATAGGATTCTGTATATAGCATTTGATAAAATACAGTTTAGAGCCATGTATGGTCAAGAAAAGATATATGCAAGGTGTAACAATGTAATGGACATTAACAAATGTGTATCTTATTGTATCTATTGTATTTTCTATCAAAATGATGTTGTTGTACATTTCTTGATCCTGGACTGGAGTAATAATGTGGACTATGAAATTTTAGGACACTATGATGTCATCAAAGCAATATTATGATTTCACTAGAAAGCTGGAGGAAGTCAAAACTGAGCTGTTTCCTCTTTGTCTTCTATTACAGACAGCCAGAACAGGAGTGTGCATGATGTATGAGCAATGCAACTAACACTTTTAATAGGGAAGCTATCTTTCCTATGCCACTGACCTATTCACTGAGCAGCTGGCAAATGGCTCTAGTAAAGTCATCCCGTTCTTTTTTCCAACAAAAAATATCTATTGTGTATGCAGTCTTTCTAATAGATAGCAGAGATATGTCATTCGTATCAATTGGTCTTCTGTATTTCTATGTTTTATTCAGTTCCTCAGTATTATGCTAAATGCACTCTGATATTCATCAAGTTTTCAAACGCTCCATAACAGCAACTGAAAGTGAAAAATAGCCCGTGAGTCATTACTGCTTTCCTCAATGACCTGGGAGGGGCTGATTGGGATAGTGTGACTGTGGAACTAGAAGAGAATTAGGAGGCATGCTTGGGAGTGGGAAGGAACCTGTAGCATCAATCTGAAGGTGGTTTATATTGTTCAAAGTGAGTGTGCAAGTGTTAGTGTGTCTGTGCCATCTTTTACATATTTTTTTTAATTGACAGAAATACCTAGAAGTGGGTATGGTGAGGATGTTACCTTCCATTATAATTCTTAGACTTTTCCTTCCATCACCGCATAAGCAAATTTAATAGCTCATTATCGTCATCAAGACTACTACTTCAGCTAAGCATAGCACTGCACTGTCTTTCAACTGACAAAATGATTGATGTATCATACATTTTAAATTATAGAAAATAATCTTCTAAGTGATAGTTTTGTTTAAAATAACTAGCATAAACTGGACAGTAAAACTGAAAAAGAAACAAATATAGAACAGCAACATATCAAACAAACAAACAAAATTGAAGTCTGAAAGGACAGGAGTCTAAAATTGACAAATTCTCACTGCAATGCGATGGCAGTCCTGAAGGTTGCAGCCTGTATAGTTAGGCATTTCAGTGGAGACATCCCTGCTGTTTTCATTCATTGATACTGTAACAATGCCTAAGGAACAACTAGGAATATATGCCATTGTTGCCACTACTCACTGAAACCTCTATAAAAAGTCACTTCTCTGAAGAGCATATGATCCAACAAGACAAGATTTAAAATGAAAGACGAAAGAGATACAATACGCAGTAAGAGTGAGCATCCCCATTTTTATTTTTTTTTCCTATAGTCTCATACAGGTTTCTTTTTTCATTTGTTTTTGTCTTATTCAGTCAACGAGTGGTGGGCTTAGCACATAATTTCAATAAAATGTCCTTCCAGGCAGAAAATCATCCATTAACAATATTTTGACTATGGAAGAAAAAGAAATATTTGATCCTCTCATCAACATAATGATAATACATCTCGTTTGCAGAGTGTAACTGTATATTATTTCCAGAAAGATTGTAGGCTGCTCTGCAAATGAGTATTTCTGTTCCACAGGCACTATCGTAAGGCACTATCACTTGGAAAAGCTGAATTTCACTCCTGTTCACTAAGCTTATGAAAAGCCTGTTCATTACTAAGCCTGAAAATAGGTTTATGTAAGGCTTACAAAGTGAGTAAGCTTTGTGTGACTCTCCCTGTACAAGGAGAAACATTTCATCCAAACTGAAGAGAGAAGCAGAATAAAAGGAGGTAGAAATGGTCTTATTCTTGATGACCATCTCCTAAGGATCTCATCAAAGTAGTAACTTAACTAGTTCCTTTCCATTTTAATAATGTTTAAGATAGCTATTTAAAAATGAGGTCTTAATAGATTTTTGCTGTTACATTTGCAGAATATTTTCAGATGTGGCCTTAAAAGAAACATCTGATAGGAGTTTCTGTTCTGTTTGAGGGTATGTGCCTACGTGTGTGCATTCATCTGGGTACATATGCATCACATATTAAAACAGTTTTGGAAGTTTTTGTCAGAATTATTTGCTAACAAAAAATGCCACTGTTATACAGACATTAAAAAAGACATATTCTGATAGAGAGTTGTACCTTTTTACTGCATAGAAAGAGAAAGTTGTATTAAGCAGAACCTGTAAAAAAGAAAGCATGTACTTCATGTCTTTCAAAACAAAATCTGGGGAGAAAATTCTTTCAGAATGGCCCATGATTTTTTAATTTTTATTTTTATTCTGATTAGTATTTTTAATGAATTTTCCTTCCTGTAAGAAACATTCATTGACTACCACATTGTTTATGTCATCTTGATAGTAAATCTCCAAGCTTGTATAAATATTTGATTTTTTGTACTTCAGCTGATTTCTTCCCTTTTTTTCACCTTTTTTTTTGTACTGTTTTGGGTTTTGAATTTTTCCATTGCAACTTGCTCAGAAGAATAACTGTACTGGGTTATGCCAAAGGGCTTATCCAGCTCAGTATTCTGTCTCCAGCAGTGGTGATAAGTGGTATACCATTAGTGTACCAGTAGAAAAATTCCTGTTAAGATTGTTTGCTTGGGGTGAGAAGGGTCATGGAAGGCTATATTTTTTATTATGTAAGTACTTTTCAGGGTTTTTTTTTTTTTTTCCTTTTCTCAAAAAAAAAAAAAAAAAAAAAAAGGAAAAGAGTGTTGTAAAATCAACTGCTTATTCCTGTTGTAGGAAAGGCTATATTTCTGTGAGGTGTCATGGCACTAATGACTGTAGAGTTGGGCTGCAAGCATTTTTTCTTCTTCTGTCATAGAAAAACATTATCAAAAATAGCAAGAGATAAATATCTGAGTCCATCCAGGGATGGTTAGTTGCAACAGAGATTGCATGAAAATTCCTGCTTAATGCTGTGACTTCATTTCTGCATGATATTTTTATTTCCTTCTTTTATTCATTCATTTGTATCTGTTTGGGGATCAGTTTTTAAGGGTGGTTTTTTCCCCTTTTGAGATGATGTTGTTTAGGGATAAAAATATCACAACTGTTAACTTTTCTACTGGAGAGTCAGGCAAGACAAAGCATGACATTTTTTAGAGTTACTATTTTTACAATTATGACTGAAGAGATCATCAGATGTCATGGTGAGGAGTTTCTTACATACATCTAAAATAGATGAATAAAATACTATTGATAGGTATGCCAGGTTTATTCCGTAAAGAAAACTGAGATGGATGTTTATTTTTACCTGTGGTAAATTACAGAACAGCATAAATAGGTGTTAAATGTCATTTAGTGTGTTAAATTGCTGCATTTAGAGTAAGATGACCACTATGGGTATCCAAATCATAATTCGTATTTATTAATGACTGTATTTTTTTTTAGCCAAATGTTATTCTTAAATTCAATGTTTTGTTTGCAGTAACTACCACTTTATTTTAAAATATGAGATACAGAGAATGCTCTATTGTGAACTAGGAAACTTCATTCTGCCCTCTGTGAGTTATGACTGCATATCAAATTTTAATGAGAAAGTATAAATAAATTGTCTCACAGTTCACCATCATCCACTATATCACTCAGTTCATCCCATATAATATGTAATAAACTGAATTCTTCAGTTTTTGCTTTATGTGACCATTTACAACCAGTACTATTGCCTGAGAAATTGTGATCCCACAGTAGTTCACATAACCAGTGAGCAGACTAAAGTTCTGTGCTGTACATCTTTACTAAAGAACAGATGCTTTTTAAAAATATTTAATAAAAGCTAAGACTGGAAAAAAGCTGAGATAAGTCAATTAAAGAATATTATCAATAATGTGGGATCTTATTCTTTAGCCCTGTTTTTAACATCTTCAGGACATAAATTTCAAATAGGGGAAAAAACCCCAAACCAACAAAAGAGGACTTATTAATATAGCGTATGCAATGGCTGCTCTATTCAATTGCTCTGTTGCCTGATTAATTCTTCTATTCTCTGTTAATGTTATCCTTCTAAGAAGAGAGATATAACACTAAAAAACTGTAGAAGTAGTCTGAGGATCTATATTTCTAAGGAACCTCTTGTATGTTTCCTGGTAAATTGCAAAGAAATTAGAGAAAGAAAACTGACAAAGCAGTTGAGAGGCTAGGCTACTTTTAAAAGCTCTGATTGTAATAGGAATATTTTTTTAAGAAATCTTTATTTTCAACCTTCTTTGTATTCATCATACCACTGTACATTGTTCCTCTGTATGAGGAGACAAAAAGAAATGTCACAGTACAGTTAATAGCCATTGAAGAAACTGGGGTAAATGCACTTCTCTGATATGTACAGCCCAGATAATGAAAGCAAGGAGCACCAGAAGTCCCACTGAAGTTTACCGGATTTGAGTGAAATATCCTTTTCCCTAAGGAGGATTTTCAAGTAGTTTACTTAATATATAATAATTTCATATCTAATGCTATAAAAGAGACCTACCACAATTCTATTTAATAATTACATGAAAAAATTATTAATCACAGGAAGAAATACACGTTATACAGAACTGATTTGCAGATATTTTTTCCATATTCCTTTTAGTGGCTTCTAAGGAGACAAGGATGAACAAGGTATAGGTCCTTTCACTTTGGACAGTCTGTGCAGGACTAGGCAGAAGAAGAGTTCCAGAAAGAAACTTTTATGAGATGATAGAACAGTCCTTGATATTTTTGATTTTCTGGAGAGTAGCTGTTTGTCACACATCTTTCACTATTTTATATGAATAAAGGTGGAAGATACCTTGAGTGAGTCAAAAACCAATGTACTGTATGGAATCCTGAGCTATTATCATATTTTTTTAACAAAACATGAGCACCTTCTGCTTTAGAATCATTCCTGAGAAGAGCAATATTCATCCTAGTTCGATTCTAAAAAGATATTTTTACATTATGGATGCTGATGAGTAATGGAAAGGTGCAGAATAGAATGTATTAAAGATCTTTCCTTAATATGAGATGATTGATGTACTGTAAATGAAAGTTAAGGGGGTTTTAGCATTCTTTTGTGAGTACCAGATTCCCCACACAAAGTACAAAGATAATTTTGTGGTAGCTCCAGAGATCTGAAAGTTTGGAGGGTTTTTTGCATTTATTTCAAAGGATGGGCACTAGTTTAATTTTTAAAATAAATTAATTCTTAGGATCAGATAACCACCTTTAGCCTGGCTCATAATGGAGTGAGAATTATGTGGTATTACTTAAACCTCCCTGTGCATGTATGCATCTATCTCAATACTTTTTGTACCTGCTGGCCAATTTTAACCAAATTTGACAGCTGGGTAGCAATGAATTCCCTTTGTTAACATCCTCACTGAGAAAGATTCTGAATCTCAAGATAAATCTTAATTACGTACCAGAGAGATTGTGTCAGCATGTATCACCAGGAATCTCCACACTAGGGAAAATCAAGTGAAATTTTCACGTAATAAAAGCATGAGACTCCAAAGCTTGAGATGTGGAGACTAGCATTTATGACCTCTGCTCCTTATGTTGTTAAACGTGCATAACACCTTTATTATGAATTTCCTTAATTTTGATTGCTTCTTAATGTTTCAAAATATTTTTCAGAACTGTGTCTAAATACTAATAAGACCCAAGTGAACACATTATTTACTGAAGCTAATGGGAGGTAAATGTTGTCTGGGCGTCTTAAAGTAGAAATGTTTCTTCTTTTTACTAGCATTCCTTATTATTGAAATGACTTATAGTTAAATGAGAGAAAAAATCCCTTGTGATGGATCATGTTTCTACACTCATGAACTGCTTTTCAACAGTTCATAATTTTCTTAAATGTGTTCATTATTCTAAACCACACATCAGATCAATTTGCTGAACAATACTTGCTGCCTAGGTCAAGAAGAGTAACTTGTGAAAGGTTTGTCTGCAAAATTGGAGCTGTGCTGACTAAAGCTCAAACCGTGGTCTTAATACAAACACTGAAAGATTGCCCTCCTGGACTGTTCTTCCACGCTATCTTAAGCTATGGTATTTCAAATATGTTCTCAATACAGAATTCATTTATTAATGCATTAGAAAAATGTGATTTAAAAGAGTTGTGAACTCCATCTGGTTGTTCCATAGTTCCACTAACTATATTGGACTTGATCTTGAGGTTTTCTTCTGCTCCAGCACCAGCTTTTAAAATTTCATCATCTCAGGTGGCTAACCATATGTGTTCTTAATGAGACAGGGAGTTAATTACCCATCTAATTTCTTTTTAAAATTCCCTTGCTTTCATTGAAGAAGCTTCACAATTCCGTCTCCTTGCATGTCCTATGCTCTTTATTAGTGATGAATGTTTGGTGTTCTACATTTCTGAAACTGACATGTGGGAATCGGCAGGAATGTATTTGTGCATTATCCTGCAGAGGTTTCAAAGGCTTGCACTGAACATGACCCTATAGCAACAGAGGAACTCTTTCCCAGAGAAACTGATTATCCAACATAAAACTGCAAAATAAACCAGAGAGAAAAGAGCAAACATAGTTTTCAGTAGATTTTGGGTTCACTTAAAAGATTTTGAAAGCATTTTCTTCTAGAGACACCCTTTCTCTACTGCTTCATAGAAGCAGTCTAAAAGTTGTCCTTGAAAGATTTTTTTAAACACGAGAGCTCAAAGTTTCATGGGGTCTCTTGGGACAGGTTTCAAATGTTTGAATGAAGGCAGTCAAAATGTGAGCATCCCAATCTGGGCCTCTATAATCAATAGAATGAAGTAATTGCTTCCAGGAAATAAGTTTTCTGACATATCTCATGCTCTGATAAATGAGTTACTTTTCAGAAGTGTGTCTTTCCCACAACTGACTATAAAGAACATTTTAGGTAGAGTGTTCTAGGTCTAACTCCTGGGGAGATAAAGTTTCATAAAACAAATGCTACTACTCACATGAAATGATTTTCAAGATCTTGGAATTATTTATCTTCTATGTCAGATCTCTGTCGCTATCTGGGGAGAAAGAGATAACAGATTATTATTAAATATTTTTATTTTATTTATTTTATTTTATTAATAATAATAGTAATAATAATGCAGCCTTTCAAAACGGGAATTTGTGTTCCTAGTATTCGACACAATCACTATTAAGGGTCATATTGCAGAACTTAAGAAGACAATAAGCCAGTAGCCAGTGTTCTGCATAAATAATGAGCCAAATCAAAATCAGTCATGCATCTAATTGGGACATTTGTACTACACTGCTTGAGGCATAGAATACTTTTTTATGCTTGATATGTGCTTGGCAAAATTAATCAGATAATCAACTCTCAGTCTCATCTCTATTTTCTGAAACTCTTTGTGGCACTACAGAAGGGTAAGATAGGATTTCTGCTGACGGTGGTCTTTAACAGGTTTTTAAGAAAGGAGATAGCTGTGTCATTCAAGACAAAAGATAACTGTAAAGGAGATTTTGTGATTATTATAACTCTTTAAAAAGTATCCAGTATCCATGTCTAGGGAGAAAGAACCAGACTGGTGATCTGGGTCCTCTTTCTAGCTTTTCAGATATCCTGGTGGTTGACCATAGACATTTTTTTGCCTCTTTTTGTGCCTTAGTCTCCTCCGTTCTAAAAGAAAAGTAATGATAAACTATTCCTCTTTATATTACTTTGATGTCTGCAGACAGAACCATTTCATAAGCCCAAGAGATTGTTTTCAAAATATATAGCTTGCATTGAGAACTCAGTGAAATATTAGAAAAACCTAGGTATGGGACTAAAATCCTGTTAGGATCAATGCCCAGAGCTGATTAGGGTAAAATACTCTAAACAGCACCAAAAAACCAAGAGTATTTTAGGAAAATAAGGTAGCAATTTTCATTCTTAAACAATACACTGTCGGGAAAGATATTATTCCCACATCTCATGCCTGAGATGGCCAGAGGCCCAACAGAGCCCTTGGCTCAATTCATCCAACACAACTGTGGTCACCTGAATTTTTTGGCATCTCCCTTTCCTGCTGCAGTCTCCTCTGTGGGCCCCATCAGCAGAAAGGAGATATGGACACATCATGTAGCAGAACAACCTCCTGCGGCTTTTTGAACCTTTTCGTGGCTCATGTGACAAGGACATATTTGATGACTTGCAGAGGACCCTTCCTTTGGGTTCAGAGGACAGCATGACCTGGTCATGTGACTGCAAATGGACAGGAGATATGTGCTGGGCAAAACACCCTGTTGATAATACAACAGGAGAATAGACAAACACAGGAGAGGAGGAACCACAGTGTGCATTCCTTGAAATAACTCATGGCAAGGTCTATGCATCTATATGAGCTGTACCGCCCTAAACTACAAAAAACATAGTAGTACAAAATACCTCTTAACACTTTCTTGTAGTATTCGTATCTATGTTTGTCATAGAAACAGAAGGGATTGTTTTTACTCAGGAAAGAAAATGTACTGTGTCCAGAAGAGAATATTTGGGGCACTGGATTTCAAGACTCACTAAAGAAGAAAAGATACTGAAGAGAATATTTCTGAATACTAACATGTGTTGGCTATATCTAAGCCAGACATTAATTATTTGATGTTGTTTAGCCTGATAGTGGTAGTACAGTAACAAAGAGTTCTGCATAAATTATCAGTTTACTGCAGTGTTAATGAGAACTCTTTGTGAGAAATTTTTCAACCAAGCACTCTTGGCCCAATTGAAATGAAAAAGTATACAGTCTTTCAAAGTGGTGGTTTTGGTGCCTGATTTTGTCAGAGAACTTAGTGGATCTCTCTCCAAATTGTACACACTATTCACAGGAAAAGAAGACTATCAGATCTAGCTATAAGTCCTTTCTTGGCATAGGTTTAGTGTGCTTACACTAGCCCTGTCTTTCAGAAAAACTCTAGTAATTGCCTGTGCATATGCTTTCATCCCCAGAAGATGCATGAACACCACTTATTCTGGGCCATCACTGAGGTTTTTATGGGTAATGTCAAGATGGATAAAACAAGCTGTAACCTAAACCTTCTTTAATATTGCTGTTGACTGAAACCCCTTCTGAGATTTTTTTTAAAGTTTTATTAACTTTCTCAAGTTTGCTGTTTTTCATGGTTGTCTGACTCCTTAGTAGAGCAGATAAATCTCTTCAATGGAAAACTGACATACTACAAGAGACTATTCTTGCTGTATTTCTGATTTGGCTGGTATGACTATAACTCAGTCATGTTCAGATTCCAGTTTGTAACTCCTTTAAAGTAGTGCCTTCAGGAAATCAGGCTGGATGCAAAATCTCCTTATATTCAGTCACAGGCAATTAAACAGTTAAGCCTGAGACCTACCTAGAGAAAACCAGAATATTCCCCACAGCACATTAATTTCTCAATAGTCTTGCCCCTGAGCAAGCGTAGGTTGGGGACAATATGATTTAAAAATAATTCTTTGGTAAAACACCCTGTTTTGGATGCTTACCAGCATAAAAAATTTAAGTCTCAGTTTCTTCCAGCTCAGCTCTGATTTGCCCATGAAACAGCGTTAACTGTATTTAAAAGAGATATAACAAAAATATTATAGTGGTTCAAAACTGGGTAGTTACCAGCAGTATTCTTTTTCTGAACAGGAAAAAAAAAATACGCTTATGAAACCATCAGAAAGATCATCTGTGTTTGGTAAAAATAAGATGAAAAAGCTTAGAGAATTGATATCAAATTGACAGACAAGGGAAGGATGTGAATTCCACTGCATTTCCTCACAAAAGTTCTAGAACTATATAATGTGCATAAATTTGATGAATTCAATAGGGTCATGCCTATGGTTAATTTGCTACTTAGTTGGTAAATCCAGGCTGAAGAGAAAAGCCTTTCTAAAAACAACTAATCAAGTGTTCAATATTAACAGAAACAGCTTGTCTTGAAGCTGACAAATTGTAATATTACAACATTTTTGTCTGAGTTACTAAAATTTATCCTGAAGACCTCAAAAAAAAAAAAAAGTCACAGAAGTGATTCAAGTCAGAAATAAAATTGTAAATATTTGAGGTACCTTTTTCTTTAAATTCCAGTGGTCAGTCTTTTTGGATTTGATTGTCACCTAATGTAAATTTTATACAAGTGTATTTTCACTGATTTTGTCATTGCTTCAAGTTGCTCTTTCAATTAAGACCAGAATTAGATGATACTCAGAGTTCCACCAGTAGTTTATATACATATACTACTCATAAAAAAATCCCAAAAATATTCCAAACATGCACACTAGTTTGTGACCATTGCTGTGGAATTTTCTTCTCAATGTTTTACAGAGGTTTTTTCAGTTGATAACACCACCTTTAAGTCAGAAACAAGAAAGTTTCTATTGGTACATTAAATCTTAAAATCCTTTAGTTTGAACTTCAAGTACGTATTGGATCTGGTATTGTACATAGTGATTATGGTTTTCTTCCTTTCTTATTGTTCAACCATGACTGCTATATCCAGAAGTCTGTCTTTACAGTGCTGGATTTGTTCTAAACTTTGCTAAGTTTTGCCTCAGATGATCAGAGAGATTTTTAACAAGCTCTGTAATAATATCTAAAGTAAATCAAATGCAATTGTCTGGAGACTTAAAAATGTTAAGAAATGATACTGAAAGCATTGGTCAGCTCTTCTTGCTCCATTCTCTTGCAGTTTGCAGGTTGGAGACAAGTTTATGAACATGATCAATAAACAAAATGAATGCAGGAAGTATTTTAATTAGCATAATAAGTATGCACAATTTAGGGGTATACTGGTCATTTCTCTTTGTTTGGGAAATCTCATGGGGAAAGCAGATGAATTTTGCGGGGATATATATTGCTAAGACAAGTATTTCCTGTGGGTTATAGATGGAATGGGGGAAAGTAAAAGAGTGTTTGAGTTAATATTGTATAGAAGGGTAGTACTGGCTGTTGTCTTTTGGAAAGTATGGAGACATCTGACATTCTCCACAAAAAGACCTAAGTTTAAAAAGATAGAGGTAAGGTGAGGGACATAAGACTGGAAGGCCTTTAAATTGAAGATAGTTTGTGAGTGAGGACGTGGGAAAATGTTCATTACCAGAAAGGGTGATAATAGTCTCAAACCTGATATCCAGAACCCTGATCTTCTATGTCTGAAACAGAGACATCAGGTTTCCAGGTTAGAAAACAGGTTTGCAATGCTTCCATTCCAGAATAACGTGATGTAGGGAGAAGGGATGGGATGACAATTTTAGCTGCCTGACTAAATGGAAAGTCACAGATCTGTATTGACCAGGAAGGACCAAGAGAAATAAAAATCTGCTAGTTTTCAATCTTAAATATGTTTTTATAATGACTCTTGTTTCAGAGTAAAAACGTTAACTGTATTATAGCCCCTGTGAGCCATCTTATTGATCATCCATCTCTTATTTTGACAAAACTGTTTTTGAGCTTAGCCTTTTAGATTTAGGATGACCTTTTGATTTCAAAGATTTAAACAGTTCCCACAGACTCTGGACATCTCTGCATTGCCTTGCAAATTCTTTTATCACTGGTGATAGCTACATGGTGTATGGCAACACAGCTTTGACTTATGATGTCACTTATGCCTTACATCCTAAAAGTACTCACAAAGTTCATGCTCTTGTAATTTAATCCCAGCTTTTGAACGCTTACTTTTTCATAATTGTTGGACCAAAGGGAGAGGGAGAAAATAAGTAACTAAAACTAAACTGCATGTTAGCATATTTTTAATAAATTTTATTAAAAAAAAAAAAACAACTATGACTTGAAGAATGTGACAAAGTAATGTATAGGTAGTTCACAAACATATTCTTACCTTTGATCATAAATGTGTAAGTGAAAAAAAACCATGCCACACAGTTACATTTTTCTTCACTTTAAAGGTCAGAGAGGGTAGGAAAGCTGCTTTTCATTTAATTTTGTATAAACATGTCCCCAGCCATTGCTTAAGCCAAATCATACACAGAATGTTAAACTACTGTGTGTGAAGTTAGCAGAAAATTAATATTTCATGAAAATCCTGCATTAACCCCTTGATCCTGACCTTAAGGTTTAATGGGGAACTGGTAAAAAGATGTAGACCAAGGGCTTCAGTGCTGCAATAACAACAAAGAACACTACTTCTAGAGCTCTTCCATATCTGTGAAGTTTTGACACAGCTCTAGATATTTCTTCTTGGCTCCTAAATTCTGACTGTCCCCGTACAATTCCACTCAGGAAAGGAAAGAGGCTTTCATTTAGCTGTTTCATTTACCTATTTACCTTGCACCTTAAGGAAGTCTAAATTTCAAAAAGGACAAAATTATTTACTGGCTTGAATACCTCTGCTAGGCTTTGGCCAGCAGTTGTCATAGTCTACATAGTCTTCAGTCATAGATCTGAAGTTATGGACGTGTATATTTGTTGGTCTTGGCCTGGATGTCCTGGGACGTTGTCTTTCCCTATGACACTACAACATCAAGTTCTCCCAGTCAGTATTCTCTATGTCTAGCAAGGGATTTTGCTGAGTATACTCTCACTGAGAGTCATCCATCACAATTTGCTGCTCTCAGAGTCGTAGTTCGGTGACAGGGCACATACCTGTCCACTTGCTGAGTTGTCATGGCTGTGATTTAGGATCACCCTGTGAGTGTGCAGGAGCTGCAGATATGGTGCGGGCCACTCAGAAGATTCTCCTGAAGAAGGGTGCTCAGAACAAGCTTAGCAGTAGGAAGAGCTTTTGAAGAGGAAATGATGGATGTTGTTGATTTCCATATACTCGAAACAAGACTAAAGGCCAGAGGAGGACTAAATCAATATGTGGCAGTTTCAATGCTTGCCCAGGGCTTCTTGAAGAATGTATTTACCACAGTCTTCAAGACTCTTCCTGTTCTAATGACAATCTTCTTCTCCTTCTTAGTGTTTTATTTATTTTCTGATCCATGGTTCTTCAGGTAAACTAAATAGAAGAAGGCATGGTAATTTCCACATTTTGCCCAGCTCTTGGCACTCGTAAAGATACTGTCACCCATAGAGGAAGAAAAACTGATCAGTCCATTTGTCTTTTCTATAAGTCTATTGTTGTTAGGAATATTTTATACTAAAACTGGGTCATATGTATAGAATCAATAACTGTATTGTAAGTCTATCACTAAAAGGACTTAAAATTACTGAGTTTCAAAATCAATAAATCAATCAGCCCTGGTGTGGGTACAGAAATCCTTTGGAGTGTGAGAAAGTATGGATTAATGCTGAGTTCTGTGCTTCAGTCTGTCAGGATTCTGTAGTTCCAAGATTCCAAACTTGCCCTGTCACTACCACAGGCATTATTTCTGAAGCTTGATGATGGCAAATTTAAACAGTAATGGTGTGTCTGATAAACATTTCCAAGCACTCGTAAAGCCCTAGTGCCTGGTTACAGACATTACAAGCATTGGGAGAGGGAGCACTTGGGTGTTTAGCTCTGCTAGAGGGTGCCAAGTGCAGAACACAGAGCCAAGAAAGGTGCTCCATCTTGATGTAGAAATCTTTCCAGGTTATATTTTAGTGGTAAGGACATCCTTTCACAAACCTTCCTTTGAAGAATTCAAACTATTCTACTGCTAATATAAATGACGAAACAGATATGGCACTTGCTTATGCTTTCAATATCCACTTCAGTGCATATTTCAATTAAAAGTAAAATTACTACATTCTTTAGTTTATGTAATTTTTTGATAGAATGGTACATTTATATGTTAATTTTGCTAAGATCAACTTTATTTATCTACAGGAAGCTATTCCAAGATTGTTGTACGTTTTCTTCACTTCTGAAATGTTATCACATTTAATTGCCTGATCTTATTTGGGTTGCAATCATAGTCATTAATTAGCAGGAAGGTGAGGGACAGCATCATATCTAACTATCTGTTATGGCTGCTTTAATGAGGAAAATACCTGCCATCATTTTAAAGGCATCCTGTATACTTCACAAATACAGCTTGCTGTAGCATTCTCATTTAGACTGTGAACATCAAAGGAAATTGATGTCAGGTGTGAACAGAAGCTGTTGAATATATCTGTTGAGGAAGCTGAGTGGTATGTCTGTATGGGAGAGATGAAGGGCAGCTTAAAACATTAACAAAACTACAGGTAATTAGTGTAAACTTTCAAGGGTAAGGTATGCTTGAGGAATAAAAATGTTGTTTATAGCTATTCCCTGTAGTGCCACTATCGCTAAGGGTCTGTCAATGTTTTCATTTATAAAGCTCTATTTTTATAGGATTGTGCACTAGTAATAAAAAACCAGCTTGGGGCTAGAAGTTGACAATTTAAAGAAAAATAAATTGGTTTTGTTGTTTTCTGTTTTTTTTTTGGTTTTTTTTTTTTAATTATATGAGTATAGGAATAATAGGAGTTTATCTGTTTTGGATTGTTGTTTTCCTTTGTATAATTCAGCTGTTGGTTTAAAATCAAATTAATGAAATTTGGCAAGCAATTAGTTCTTAGTATGGACTAATCAGTACTGGAATTCTTGGGACGGAATAAACAGAACAAGATTATTTAATGTTTCACGGGCAAAATTGTACCTTACAAGGGGATTGTGAAGAATTCAAAGCATCTGTAGAATACATTGAATAAATATTTTCATTCCAGGGAAAGCGTTAAAGTACACAACCTGAAAAACAAGCTTTAAGAAGTGCCAAAACATAGACAAGTGTGGTCAGTTTGAGAGGTGTGAGCTTACTGTGCCCTATCAGCCTTGCTGGCTGGCTACTAATGATGTTATAATTCTCCATAAATAGAATATAGTAAGAACCCTCTTGGGCTGCTGGTATTCTGCTTGCTTAAGAGAGACACAAAACAATTTCCTAGAAAAAAAATGCCTTTTGACCCTTACCATGCAATTATAGCTGAGTTTTGTTTCACTCTTATTTCATATTGGACTCTCTTTACTGTAAGGAATGCTTTTTTTCCCCTCATCACATTACAACAGAGTAGTAAAATAATGGTTGCACGTTTGGGAAAAGGATCCTTATAAATTAAGGGCCGAAGGTAATATGAGTCACATGAGTGCACATGTACTGTTCATACAAGCTTTTTCACCTTCCAAGATCTCTGATTGCTTTAGAAGAAAAGCCAAGTATCATTACCATATTATACAGATGAGGGAACTGAAGGCAAGTAAACAGTTGGCTTAAATGCTTCTGAGCAAACTAAGCTAGCAAGGAAGTCAAGTCTCTTGAAACAGTGCTGTACACACTGTATGATTTTTTCTCTTCTCTCTTATGAAGTCTTGGAAATTACTGGTGCAAACTCTCTCTTAAGACTTGGTATATACTTCAAAATTAAGGCCTCTAAGTTTTGTATCTCTTTTAAAGATTTCTATCAAATTCTTAAAAAACACATACAAATACTTGCTGTATCTTTTGATAAGAGGAGACTTTTTAGCATGAGGAAGCTCTACCTGGATGAACTATGTTCTAACCCCCATAAGACCAGGATTTCACTTTTGTGATCATTGCTACAGTTGACGTTTCTGTGGGAACACATTATTGCTTTCCTGCTACTTGACAGCCAGCTTCTGGACCTGTAATCATGAATCCAATTACATGTGCTCAAAAGGCAGGATCACGGTCATCTGACCCAATCATCTGCATAGCGTAGGCTAGAAGATATCCTAAACATAGTTTTGTCTTTAGAAATGGAACATCATTTAGAATCATCCAAACACAAGCTGCTATTTTCTCTGTGTAATTTCATGACTTTTCAGAAAAGAGAGGGAATTTATACCTCCACAGCCCTGACAAGTCCATAGTCAGTGAAACTAAGATCCTTTTGTCTAACAGAGGTGCCTGTCAGGGAAACTGAAGGGGAAGAGCCAATCTTGATTGTGATACTAATTTTATAATAAAGCCAGTCTGTGAATCAATACCTTCTGATCTTCATCATACTCATATATATTAGGTTTCTTTTTTTCCTCTCTCTTATGCTCATCACCCACTGCCCTTATATGAAAGGGCTGAATTCTGCCCTTAGATCCCTGACTTCAATTGAATTTCAGTTTAAAGGCTGAGGGAAAAATTGGCACAAAAGATCCCATATATTCACACTTTTTTTGAGAACATGAAGCTATGTTTGGGTGCAATAAACACCTGTCATCTTAAATAGTAAAAAATGTACTGCATTCTGCTTGTGTGGGATTGGGGTTTTTTTCAGCATAAAAGTGCTTTAATTTCTAGTTAAATGCAAAGAGAGACTAACATTTCATAAAAGGTATTGTAAGGAGAACTACAAATAAATCCAAATAAATAGAGTACAAAATAGTCTATTTTATGCAAAAAGACACAATACTGCTGTTTTCACTCAGATGACCTTGACACAGCCATTTTTTAAAAATAATTATATGCCTAATATTAATATGGAGATGGCAATATGGGTTAGACAGTTCCCAGTGACAGACAGGTAGTAATATCCTATGAAAAGCTTGAGCAAAGCTCTTCCACCATTTCAACAATTATCTTTTTTTCTCTCCAAAGTTAAACAATAGATGAGACCTCCTAATGACTTTCCAAGTGTTCATCACAGTTACCTGCTTGAATTTGCAGTAATTAAGCAATCTGAAACACTGACTGACCCAGAGAGGAAGCTATTCCATACCAGTGGTGTCCTCGAAATGTCTTCATCACCAAGTGATCTGTTCTCTTCATCCCACTGAAAGCTAACATCAGCACTACTGTGTAGCAACCCTTCCCCTAAATAGCTAATGAAATCTTATAAAAATACTTCTGTTTTATATTAAATATTAAAAAAAAAGAAAAAATAAAAATCACACTATTCAAATAGTGTAGGCAGAAAAATGGTCTTGTGAAAATGCTTCTGCTATCAGCAAGGAGGGAAAGGGTGTTTGCTGGGGATAGAAACAGTCTTTTTTTTAAGGTCAAAAATATAATTAGCATTTGAAAGGATGTGAAGATGCACTACCTCAGGGACTCCAATGGCCGAATTTGTGGCATTTAATGTCAACAGCTATCGAAGTTGTGATAAAATTAATAGAGCCCTGTGTGATTGATAACATACCTCATCTGCCATTCCAGTATAAAAATCCCATAGGTTTAGCAGCAACGAACAATGTTTAGATCACTTTTGAAAGGAAGCTGTGTGAAACTTATGAACCTTAGTTAACTTATGAAATCTATGATGACCTTCCCCACTACCAGTACCAAAAAATAAGAATGTATTGCTTAATTATTAACTGCATGGGGTAAGTTTAGTGTATCTCTGTAATAACAGGACACTCTTTTTGGACACTGAGGGTCAAGAGTTAAAAGAAAGACAGACTTTCTACAGTGGTTTATGAAAAGGAAAAACAGTAGTTTATGTGAAGGGAAAAAAAGGTGGTGGATCACTGACACTGACGGGAGTTCAGCTTGAGGGGAGTTCAAGCTGAGGTCTGAAAGGAAGTCAAGGCATTCTGTAAATACCATACTCTTTGTCTAGGAATCAATTTATTTTCATTTGTTGATAGACTGCATCCACTTTACTACCCTATTCTGAAAAAATGTTTGAGTGTTTTGGTCCATGTGACTTTCAAAATCACAATGATCGGTTGTGTTATGAATCAGAAATGAAAATTTTGCTTAAGGACACCAAGTCACAAGCCTTGTAGGGAACATATATATGATTCTGTTGAATTGAAAAGACAGCCTGGTCATTGTTGTAAAATAGTCTGTTTCATGTTTTTGGGACGTCAGGTCTTTTTACATTTTAAAAAACAGAGGTTTTTTATTTGATTTAGAGTCATATAGTGTTACAACTTTTAGATTTTTTTTTGTGTCATCAATATTCCTTTGTTTTTTTATAAACTTTAAATTATGTAAATTAGTAAAATAAGCTAAAAATTTGTCCATTTTTTTGTGAATAATATGCTAGATATACATTTCTAGTAACAGTATTTTTATCCTACTGAAAACTCTCAATGATTGACTGAAAAACAATGTATAAGTACTTAGCTGAATATAAGCTGTGAGATGGGGACAGTGTTTTCATATGTTTTCACTATTATTTTATGCTACTACAATTATAATCTCAGTGAAAACATATCCAGTATTTAGAGTTGGGTAAGATCTAGCATATCAGCCCAATATCTTACCTTAATGTGGAGAAGCACCAGGCTGCAACTCATCATAAACCAATTACTTCAGCACTGATTTTTAACCAAGACTTCCACCCCAAGTCCTAACATATTCCTCAATAGTTGCAATAAAGCAAGTCTATCTGATCTGTCAAGAGTAGAGCTAGCCAGGGGAAATCACAGGGGCAAAAGGTGAACTGGTTAAACAAAAATTGAATCTTTGATGAAAAATTTAATCAAAACTTAAATGTGAACAAAAAGGGTTATCCATCAAGATCGTAAAACTTCGACTGCAGCAGTCACCTAATGCATTAAATAAAGTGCTGAATCACTATGAATTGCCCCGGTGACGGTAACCATTCACCAGTTTCAGTGAGGAAAATACATGTCAGAGGAAAGGAGCCACAGTTATACTGTCTCCAGATGTCATTACTCTGCTTCTACCTCTGCCCTCTAAAAAATTGTGCAGAAACAATTGAAAAGTTCTCGAAACCCAATTATTTGCTCTGAAATCAATAGTTCAATGTAGGAGGTCACTAAGCCAGAATTTCTGTTGGTAAATCTCTATCACTTGAGCATTTGGCAGTAGCACACACTGTCTGACATCTTGCTTCCTGACACATTGCACAGGCAGTGAAGGCACTGGAGAAACAGATATAGATGCATAATGACTAATAAAGGCCACAAAACCTGAGACATAGCTTACTTCACACAATATACAAGTACTTTAGCTATGAATTGTCATTGCACATAATGTCTTTAATAAATAAATTCATTCAAGAATTTTATCTGATGGGGAAAGCTTCCTGAATAGTCTAATGTTGTGATAACTTAATGGGACTATCCATATCCCAGCTGATAAATGCACAGCAATTCATGTCAAGATACTGGCACTCAGAAAAGCTGATGGACAGAATTATACTTTAAATACCACTTACCTCCACAGGCTAACTAGTGTCAAAATAGACTGACCTTGGAAATTGAGTAACAATGACAACATTGTAAAAAAAAATGTAATACCAAAACAACAGAGGAAAAATATTGTTTATCATTATTTTTGTACTTCAATGGATTGTTGATTTAAGTAAACTGTATTAATTTTCCTTTTATAAAACTCTTAGTCTGTAAAATATGACGTTTTGAGACCACAGAGATTAAAACTGTATGTATATCTAGTAACACTCATAACTATAAGGAGCTGAAACACATAGCTTATACTGTTGTCAGACGTAAAGCAGGTAGGAAAATCTATGATGAATATTGTCTCAGATTTCTCAGAGAACTTTATTTTAAGCTGATATGACTATGTCATTGACTTGTATGATGATGTCATTGACTTTTTTGACTATGTCATTGACTTTTTTGACTATGTCATTCACTTCTTATAGCATGAATGACTTGGGTTGAAAAAATTCTTGAAGGTCAGATGTCTTACTTCACCCTGCAGTATTTTTCAAATTTCAGCTATAATTATTTTTTGACCAGATTATTTACAATATTCCTGCTAAAAAATCTTATTAGTTCCAAACTTTCAGAAAGCTGCTTGAAATCCAGCTCAGAGGAAAAGGGATGAAGGGAGAGAAAAGGGTCAGGATTGTGCCTGCTTGTTAGTTTATGGTGTAGTTTTCTGAAGACCATGTTCATACTGAGAAGCCTTTATTTCCTCACAGCTCTTAACTGCTGAGGGACTGTGTTGCATTTTCACACAAGTACATATGAATACCCCAGCTCATAAGAAAGCCTGCAGCTCAGGGTGTGATTTCCCCATCAAATTTCTTTCCAAGCAAAACAATATTTTCTGAAGGCCATGAACACCAGATCGGAAAGCAAGATTTTTTTTTTCATTGTTAGCATCTGTATTTGCTTGCAATACTGAAGGGTGAACAAGAAATAGGTCAGTGCAGAAGTGAGTGAAGTGCAGCAGGTATTGACTGCACCATACTGAAAGAGCCTAGCTGACCAAAATTAATTGTCTTACTGAAATTAGTGGCTTAGTTTCTAGAAATATTGAAAGTTTAACTGCTTGGTTTTAATAAAATATAGTTGGGGTTTTTTAAAAGGCATGGTCCATTTTATGCATAATGTCACATTTGTTTGAAAGATTTCTGGTGCAACAGTTCCTTAACTGAACATGAAACTTCACCAAAATAAGAATTTTTAAAGAAATGGTAGATTTTGTTACAATTTTTGTTAGCTATGAAGAAAACATTTTTGCCTTATTCTGTCAAGTTTATTTCAAGATTTAATTGAGCAAAACAAGTTCTCACGGATGTGGAACAACACACCTCCCCCTTTGTTCTCCTCCAGACTGTGGTTCTGCTGGCACTTCTATTTTACCAACCATTTTTCCACTGTCATCTAGTAGAAATCTCCCATGCCATAAACTATCAACAGTACAGGAAATATTTGGGGTACTCAGTTTAGAACTACTAGAGAACTGAAGCAGGGGTAATGATTATTAAACAGCCCCACTAAGTTATTGGCTAAGTTGTTTCTGAACATGTTACACTCATCTAGAATATTTTGTTTTGATAATAAGTATCTTCGTATTTCAAGCTCTGTTAAATTATCTTTGTATTTATTTGTCATTTAAATTAATTTTAAAAACCTGACTAAACAACCAACACTGATTCTGCTCAGTAGTTAGATTCTTTGTTGTTAAGTGTAGTCAAAACACCTAAAGGACACAGAAAAAAAACTACTGTGAAGTGAAGGCCGAAGGCCTGAAGGATCTTAGAAGAAGAAATTAGATCTGGTAGGGGAAAAAAGTCAGCAGTATTTCAGTATTGTCACCAAAAGATATATAAAAATTTCTACAATAACTAACTTATGTTTGTGTGATGGGTTGACTTTGGCAGGATGCCAGGTGCCTACCAAGTCCTCTGTCACTCCCCTTCTTGTCAGGGATTGGGGGAGAGAAAATAAGATGGAACAAAACTCATGGAGCAAGATAAAGGCAGTTTAAAAAACAAAAGCCACATGTGGAAGGAAAGGGAAACAAAAGATTTTTTGTCCTTCCTGTGCTGGGGTGCACAGCACAGGAGTTTGAAACAGCAGTGGATACCCTCCTTGGCTTTATTCATGAAAGCAGCATGCCCATTTAAAGTGTGTTCTTTAGCCTTCTGCAGCCTCCCTTCTCCACTGAACTCAGTCAATAAACCTGCAACCTCTCAAAAGAAAGTAAATATATTATTCCAAACTGTTCTTGTTTCTGTGCCTTCCAGGTTACCTTATTATCACATTTTATGGTCCTGAAGTTGCACACAAGTTTTGAGGTAGAGGCTTCTCTGGGGTTATGCACTGAGCAATGTTTACAGTCTGTAACATTCTTGGGTTTCCTTTCTCATGTAATACTTTTTGTTTGCTATTAAAATTTGCAATACCCAAAATGTCAGCTTTAGCAAAGTTAAAACTACAGTTTGGATATACTGCTGACACCAGAACACAATCAAAAAAAGTACTTGGAAATCAGCCCTTACCTGATTTTACCTTCACTTGTGAACCATAAGAAACTGACTTGATTTTTTTGTTTCTGGTTGTAGACTTTTTATTGAAGATTGGTTTTTATTTGATTTCTCATTTGTAAGTCTTTTTATGCTTTTGCTCCCCTTTTAAAACTGGAGATGAACTTGGCCTAATATTTTTGGATGAGGTGGACTACATGGAATTTCTTCTCCATCCTTTATTTGCCAAATCTGCCACCGTTCAATGAGTGGGTTTTTTTAGATGTATTCCCATGCTATATTTTTTGTTCAGAGTTTTCATCTGGATGGAGAAAACAGTGCGTATTTAAGGAAGAAGAAAAGAAATAATATTCTAGTTTGAGCATCAGCCCCTGTTAACCCTGCTGGGAACTGACTTATATTTCCTTTTGTCGTACTTTTCCTATGTTTATGCTGCATTTCTTAAAATTGCAGGAGATTTGTTTTCAAAGCAAGGTTTTTCTTAAAACATCTTACCAGGAGAGTGATTCAGAAGAGACGCTTAAATATCTGCTTACATTTGTACAAGCAAGTATTTTTCACAGAAGCAATGGGGGAATTCATAAGATGAACAGGATATGTATGCTATGGTTAATTGTTGCAGTAAGGATTATAATTTTAAAAAAATATTTGGAGAGAGGCATTGATTCCTAAAATTTTTGCAGTGGTTGGATGGGAACTGCCATGGCTAGGTAGTGGGTTAAAATGCTGCACAAAGCCCACCGGGTTGACTGGAACCAGCACCCTTTGACTGTGCACCCTTTGGCAGCAGTAAGTGCAGGGCGCTGGAGCTGCGATCCCACACTTCGTGGTGTAAGCACGACAGAGACAAAGAGATGGTACAGAGGGGCCTCTCCGGTACGGCAGTCCAGGTTTATTGGGAACGCGTACAGGAGGAAAAGGGCGCGCATCAGAACTTGCACAGCACTTTTAAAATCCAGGAAACAGGGTCAGAATGCTGACCCAAGCCAATCACTGAGAGGATGGGCGGGACACGGCTTGACTGACAAGTTGCCTGCCCAATGCGACCGCTGTCCGCAGGGATGTCACTCTGGGGCCAGCTGGCCCTGGGTATGCATGGGAACAATCCTGGCCAGAGCCGAGGGACAGGCATTCCAGCTGTCCCCACCGAGGACAGAAACCTGGGCTGTGTAGCCCAGATCTGGGGCTGCCCTGCAGGACCGTGCTGTCTCAGCGAACTGCAACAGGGAACCACCACAAAATTCAAACTTTAACATTTCTTATTACCTTTTAGAAACAGATCCTGTCTGCGGTTTGGAGACGGTCAGTGCGGCTACCAATACAGCAGTCAGTATCTTCTGTTTGGGCTGCAAGGCTCGACCAATATGTCTTAGCAGCATCACTTAGCAGCATCAGCCAGAACTGGCCAGACAAAGCAGTCTTAAATGTAAATTTTTACCACTAGCCAACAAGTATACTCAAATTGTGGTGCAAGGGATTACCAGATTTTTTCTGGCAAAAGAGGTTATTGTACCTGCTCAACCAGAAAAAATAATTTTCAAAGTGTAAATTTCAGGAACTTTTTTCAATAGTTGGGGATTTTTTAATTTTCCTCTTCTCTCACTTCTCTCCAGACACCAAATTTGGCAAATTGAATTCCTAAATCCTTTACATACTCTCAACAAAATCAAATTGATCCCTGTGAGCTGTATTAACTTAATGCTCAGTTAGTCAGAGAAGTCAAATCAGTATTGATAATGTCACTCTAACTGCTTTTACTTAGCCTATATTGGGGGAATAAGAGCTGCTAAACATCAGCAATCGTGATATGGATGGATGGATGGATGGATGGATGGCAGAAAAGAAGGAAAGAGGAAGAATTGCTGTTGGAATTACTATGAGTGACCAAAAATGAATTTTGAGATATACACTTAGGTGGGTAATTTGGACACAGTGTAAGTTTTATATTCATATATAATTAACTCTCCATCAATTTTGCAGTAGATAATTTATGTGACATCAAACAAAAGTGCAAGTATTTGTAATTGGTAAGTTTTGTTACATCATCAGTGATGCTCCAGGTAAGACTTGGCATGTATTTGGCAATAAATAGCCATTGTTAATGCTTCTCTCCTCCCAAAACAAACCTCTCACCTCATCAAAAACAACACACCACTTTACAGTGAAAGAATGTTTAAACGAGAAAATCCTTTCCCAGTATGTTTGTACTTGAAAAGAATTAATTCATCTGTCTTTTGTGGTTCACTCATCTTTACCTGTGTGCATTTTTATCACATGATGCCATTCCTCTACTCAGCTAATGATAGTAGTTTCAGCACTCTATAACCTACTTTTGAAATAATCATCTTTATTTTAAACATACAGAATATGTAAAGTAGATACACAGAAATGAAGAAAAGAAATGTGTAATAGGCACAAGAGACTTTATTGACAAAAATATTTTGGATCCAGAATCCTAATGTACTTTGCCATTAGAGAATCCAGAACAATCATAATTTAAAGAATGCTGCATGGAACGTTCTGACTTGTACAGTCTTCAAGTAATCACAATGCAAATATTATTGTGGTTCCTATGTATGTTGTCGGGTTTTGGGAAAGGACAGCCATTTCGTATTTCCTTATCCAGCAGGTACCCATTTATTGGCTGGGCTTGTTGCTGGTTCTGCATGTCTTGAAACAATTTGCAACTGCACGTTTCTACGTGCCTCCATTGAATTCAAATACTTGAATACCAAATAGCTAAGATGATAGAAAGTAATTCCATTAAGATCTCCGATAAGAAAGAGGGTTTCAGAGAAGTGATTTTCAACCTGTAAGTATATTGAAAGTTAAGTTTCCAGCACATATTTGCTGAAGCTTCCTGTGGAGTATAAATAAAGATTATCATTACCTAGTCACCTTTTAAAAGGTAATCAGTTCACAAAAAGTGGGATGCTGATTCTTATATTGTATTTAGATAATTTTCCTATTAATTTCTTACCTGTGATGAGCAAGTACACAAAAAGACCCTCTTGAAATATATAGGCAGATATTAAAAAATAAGCCATTGATCTATTAACACTTTGGCATGATTCTCTGTAGGTAAGTAAATGGTTAAAAAACCATCATTTTTCTGATGATTTTCATTATACATTTTCCAATTCTCAAATTATTCATTAACAAATTGTGAAATCCCCACATTTTTTTATTATTTTAAATAATTCTCATATTTCTACAGTAAACCACGATTCATTTAATACAGCAATAAGTTGAAGTCTCCATAGTTTTTGTTATGCAGCAGGACGTCTGCTGGCAAGTAATATAGCATGAACATTCAACCATTAGAAGCAGTGTTTTGTACTGCACATTCCAATTTAAAAAAGCCCATAATTCCTGCTATCATTTTTTTGAATTGTGTAATTTCAAGATTGTTTTTGACAAATATCTGTCATTTCGTCTAAATCTCTGATATTTGATTATAACCTGTATATGTGTTAGTGAAACTAGTCCCTATCAAAGGACAGTTTGAGATCTCAAAATTGTTGAAATTCACCAAATAAATAATTCTGTGTAAACAAGTGTTTTAGCTGTGGAACAAAAACAAAAAGATGACATTAAGCCCTATATACTAACTTTGATACTGTCACTCTGCAGATTCCTGACACGTCAATGGCAGATAGATCAGAACCAAGAATTCTCACAAAAAATGATGTAACTTTAACTAATATGCATTAATTTATATACTAAAATGGAATAGTCATAAATACAGATTTTGTGCTATCTACCTACTATTTAGCCTTTGTGCTGCTTCAGTCATAAACATTAACGGAAATATTTATCTCAGAGCAAACTTGAAGTTGGTAAAATGAAAAACCACTTTCTTATTTGTTTGTGTTTTCATGAGCTTTATTACTGTTTATAGAAAAACATCAGATTCTGAGCCAATATTTAAGAATTCAAAACACACTCATAAAATACACCCAACAAGCTGCATATGTACATGTATGCACACAGACACATGTATGCAACCCCCAGAGTAAACAGGAAACAAAAGTAGTTTTGGAGTCCACAATTTCATCTGCATTCACTGTTTATGTATTTCTGAGCTTGTCTGTAATCCTGATAATTAGCCTCCTGGTATTGGTTCTGCTAAAGTGCCTGCAGTGCATTAGAAATGTCAAAATGAATCATGGTAGGAAACACTATAGAAGATCTACAAGTACAGAGGGGAGGAATATTGAAAGTCAACAATACATACCACTTAATTCCCTTATTGCTTGAAAAATATTAAGCAAAAACCAGAACACCGTTTGATAATTACAGATGAAAAGCAAAGAACTAAAGAAATAAAATCAAGGAAGTAACTATAATTAAGAAAAAAAAAACAGTCATGTTATCTTTTTTTCTAATAGATCAGAAGAAAGAAACCTTTCCCAGGTTCTAATAAAATATTAATACACTAAATGTTTATATTTTTTTTCTACTGGTCACATTTAGCCAGGCAGAAATTTAAAAATTCTACTGGCATGTTTGTTTGGAATAAAAAAGCCTGTAGGTCAAGTCTTTCTGAGAGAATGCCAAATGTCTTTGTGTCCAGTTATTTATGGTTTCAGATAATTGTACAGAAAATATCAAATTTGCATAGTGTGATTATTGCTGATTATTTATCTAGCAGTCAAAATGTTTCAGTGGTTCCTAGGATGACAGATTGACAAGTACTTAAAACTCATTCATTTTATGAAATTTGCATGTAATTAGGCAATAATGAAGGGGATGTTTGTGGACAGCGGATTATACTACAATATACTGGAAGCGATTCAAATGCTTGACAAAGTGTTAACATTATCTTCAGTTTCAACTAAGTCTTGAATGTTTGGCTCAAAAAATCAGTGGAAAAATGAAATGGCTTATGGAAAGTTATTAAATGCTTTGCTAGAACAAAGTATATATTTTTTACTTCACTCTGTTTATTCCTATTTATTTATGTACTGCTGATGAATTGTACTTCAGATATTTAACTCATGTCACATTCAGTGCAGCTCATCTGTAATAGTTTTCCTGCCACTGCTTTGGTCATTATCACAGTGAAGTCCTATGAAGAATGGCTTTCTTTAGTTTCTTGGCATCCACATGGTATCTGAATTTTAAAGCTCCTGCTTTGAGATTCATACAAAAGAATGTGATTTTGAAGAACTGATATAATTTGTGTCTTAACCAGTTGTTTCTGCACAAATAGAATATTTAACTTTATGGTACACACTTTAAGTGGAGGAAACCTTCACCAATACTTTTTGATGGCTGACAAGTGTAAACGACTCCTACTTGTACAGTTATAAAATTAGTTCAAATGTCCTGGTGTCATATTTTTTTTACTATAATGTTGATTCTTTTTCAATTATATGAGCCAGTATATCCCTGTTTTTAGGGTATTTCATGTATATGCTTTAAATGCACTTCTGCACCTCACTCCATAGTCAGTGATCACCTTTCTAACACAGTATGCAGGGACCTGTGTAATGAAATACATTATAATCAGCTGTTTTCATAGATTTCTCTCTCATTTTTGGCGAATATTCTCCAAATAAATTTAATATGCTTTCAAAGTAACAGTAAGGGTGCCATATAAGTAGGTTTCTACATATGGGATCTGCAAAGCAGACATGTTAATCAGGGAAGAGCTATGCAAGTCAGTGGAAGAGACAGGCATTTAAAAAATCTGCCTATCCTGTTATATGGAATACAAGATCAGTGTCCATGTTACAGGGCAATGCACATGGCTAGTAAAGTGGCACAACCTGGAACCATGTCCACAGCTGATGGGATTTTTTCACCACATGTTTTGATGGTGGTGCCACACCTGCTTCTTTTTGCTGAGAGTAGTGGTTTAAGCACCCACACAGGAGTCTGAGCTGTTGGAATCACCAAATTCTAGAATAAGAAGAATATGAACTCTCTTGAGCTTGATTAAGCTGCTTACATGAGGGGAACTTAGTTGTTCAGTCGCCAAGGACATGAATGCTCTAGCTCAACATCACCCTCTTTCTGTTTAGTCCAAGAAATACTTAAATATCGTTAGAAGAGCTGTGACAGCAGAGACTGAGACAATGGCTGGACTTGGTAATCTTAGAGGTCTTTTTTAAACATAATGATTCTAGGAGTCTAGGATTCTTGCAGTGTTAGCTGCTGCAAGATATTGTAAGTTCCTAAGGAGAGGATGCCCCAATAGCCACAAGGTCAGAAGAGAAAAAATTAAATGAGCATCAAGTGCTCTGATGGAACATCCTTGCCTGTGATGGACAGAGGCAGGTAGCTCCTCCGAATTCTCTAGCTGGTTCTGTGCAGCCTCTATTCCAACGCACCTGTTTTGATTAAACATCACACTTAAAGCAGATATAATCAATGCCTACAATGAGGTACTTGCCTGGGATCCCCAGTGCTGTTAAGAGAGAAGACATTCAGTCATTAACATTCTCCAGAGCTGACCTATTAAAACCATGACAGCTGGATATTTCAGGGAACTATACCTATATGAATACCTAAAATTTCTTGAAAACACTAAAATCTTGTATAAAATCTTTTGTGGATTTAACCTTTACTGGATGGAACAGATGAGTAGGCTTCTCCCACAGAGTCGCTTCATGATTCCTTGTGATCTCTGGATGCCTAAACTTCCAGTTCTGCCCTCCTGAAGCAGTATAGGCTTCTAGAGGCAAGGTACAAGGGTTATTGATGCAGCAGCAAGGATACAAGGATTATTGAAGTGTTCAAAACCACAGAAGCACCTGAGAATGGTCGTGCAGGAATTAGAGCTTCTCCCCCCAAAAAGGCAGCAGGATTGATAACCCAAGTGAAGTGAATCTACACCCATGCACACAACATGGCATACAAACAGGAGGAGCTGGAAGCCATTGCACAGCAGGAAAACCACCACACAGCTGTCATCATTGAGACTTAGTGGAAAACTTGCACAAGTAGAGTGCTGCAATGGATGACTGTAAACCGTTCAGAAGGCACAGGTAAGGAAGGAGAGGTTGTGTGGTAACCCTGTGTGCTAGGGAATGTTCTGACTGTCTAGAGCTGGATGATGGCAAATGCAGGGTTGAGTGTTTGTGGGTAAGAATCAGGGGACGGGCAATAAGGGCAGATAACCTGGTGGGAGTCTATTATAAACTTCCCAACAAGGCTGAAGAGGCAGAAAAAATATTCTATTAGAAAGTCTAACAATTACTAATTGTTCTCATGAGGAACTTCAAATTCCCAGACATCTGCTGGAAATACAACACAGTATAAAGGAAACTGTCCAGGAGGTTCCTGGAGTGTGCGGTAGAGAACTGCCTGACACAGGTGGTGAGGGAAAAAGCTAGGGAAGTTGTCCCATTGCATCAGCTGGTTGAGAACACTGAT
>VZRZ01002151.1:364788-424323 GCA_013398175.1 Climacteris rufus | reverse complement strand
TCCCTTCATCCCCATGAATTTTTTGCACGCTGGGGCANCATGGCGCAGCCATGCGGGCTGATATGGTGTGGGGCACATGACTCAGCCTGCAGCTTCTCTTCCTTCTCCCTTCATCCCCATGAATTTTTTGCACGCTGGGGCATGGCCCCTCCCCCTTTACATCGGGCCCTTCCCCCAAGGGGAATTCACCCATCAGCTGGCCAAATTAACATACAATGGCTCTGCTAGTAAGAAAAACCTGTACCTCACACTCCCCGACAGGAAAACTGTGTGGAGAAAGTAAATAAGCCTGCATGTCCACCTCCACATGATGCGGGTGGGTGCAGGGGGATTTTACAAAAGTGTTTGTTAATCTCTCCCCAGAAACTACAGGATTAAACGAGAAAAATGCCGCTTGGAAGAGAAAAAGATGCAAAGAAACAACCAAGACTGCGTGAACCTCCAAGCTGTTTTCAAATAGAAAAAAAAAAAAAATCCACACTCGGGACTCAAAAGGACTGAAATAAAATTTTCTCATTTTTGGGGACTCGCGGGTGGGGAAACTACATTGTTAATCTGTAAAACCCTTTTTAATTTTTTTGTCAGAAATGGTGAGATGCTGCGTTGCATCTGGGTGGGGCCAGTGGTCGATCATTCTTTTCCCCCCGCCTGCCCGCTGGGGTGACAGGCCCGGGGGGCCCCGGCGCCAGCGGACAGTGCGGCCGCCTCTTCTCCCCCCACCTTCTGGGATTGCGGGCACGCGGCGTTCATGTCACCACCTTCCCTGCTTCCCTCCCTGTCCAGGCATGTGCCTGCGGCCCGGGCGCAGGGCTGCCCCGTGCCTGCTGCCCGGGCGAGCAGGGGGAAAAACACGATCGACCGCTGGCCCCGCTCAGATGCAATGCAGNGGGGGGGCGGTTTGCAATGTTATTATAAAGATCCATCATCTTCTCACAAGAGCACATGCCAGAGCATTCCAAATCATAGCCTGGATTTTCTCCTGAAAGCACGTTTTCCTAATGTACTGGTTGTCATCATCTCTCCAGAGAAGACTGGACTTGATGGTCATAGAGGTCTTTTCCAGCTTTAATGATTCTATGATTCTCTTAACTCACACTCTGAACCAATGTTGCTTCTTTATGTCAAATGTCATGTTCTAATTTTACCTAACTGAAGCTAAACGTGAACGCTGCTGTAATTTAAGGAAGCTCAAGCAAAACATTTTTTAAAGCATTGGGGAAGTTTGGTACAACACTTCCATATGACTTAAAAGGGGACTTGTTGCCCTGATTTTTGCAGTTCTGGATGTTGTCATTCTTTTGTAGTTAGTTTTTCACACTTTTCTATGTAAACATGGCCATGTTATTGTAACTGTATATTATCATTTACATTCCTTTCTCCTGGACACAGAACTTTGATGGACATTTCCTTTGACCACTATGATTGAAGGAGGAAGAACTGATTTCCTCCAATAAATAGTGATTTCTAAATGTATATAAAATAAAGAAGGCGGGCCTTGCTGGCCCCTTCCTGCTCTCTCCTCCTTGCTAGTAACAGGTGTCTCCGTCTCTTCTTTTGTGTCGTTACTGTGACAGGGACTAGCCATTCAACTCCTCCCTCTGAATTAGGAATTATCTCCCCAGATCACTGAAAAATCTGGGAAAAGGAAGAAACAGAATGCAAGTAATCATGAAAGATCTAACTAATTTGGTCCAGCATGAAGATGAATGTCCTTAGCTGGTTTTCATTCATACTTGACCAAAGATTTTTTTTAGTCTGATTTGTAGCTCTATATTTAGAATTAAAGCCTGCTCTTAGGGGAGTGATGTCATTTGATCCATCACTAGAACTCTACTTTTCTTTTGCTGCTAAGCCTGTTTCTCCATTTCTTATTCTTCCACCTTAATCTTCCAGCCAACAGAGGTTGTCCACTGAAATGCAATGATCTCTGTCCAGTCCAGGCTTTTGAATGGGATGGCCCATGTGGGGCTGGGATTCTGCTTTCTTCCCTCAGTAACAGATTTCACATCATTAAGAGTCCCCTCACTAGCAACTTAAATAACTTCGTACTTTGATTCTATTGTGCAAGGATATAATCTTAAATAATTCCTCCTACTTTGCTATTTACTATCTACAATGAATGAAGCCGTGGATTCCTTTTGGCCCCAATAAGATCGACAGACATTCATCACATGATGTTGATAAATAATATTAAATAAAACACTGTCTTCTTGGTCTTCTTTTAAAGAGCCAGGAAACATGATTTCTAATTTCTGAAAACAATGTTCATGTTAAGGGGATATGTGACGAAAATATTACCTGTTTTTTTACACATTTTCCCATGGGTTAATAACAACTATTATGTAATTACACATACTTTACCTTGAAAAAAAGCCTTTTCAATAATTTTTTAAAATTCTCATAACTGGGATTTACATAAGAGAAGTTTCTGAGTATTTTTGAAAAAATCTGTCTTTCCACTGCTTCCTTTCTCTTGATGGTAGGAAGCAGAATGTGAAACTAGCATTAATATCGGATAAATGGAATGTGCTATCACATCATGAGATTATATACAACTTGAACAGAGTGAAAAAACTCTTCAGAGGATCTAGAAACAAAATTTTGCAGCTGTCTTCTGCAGTCCGTGACTGTATATTGGCAGAACAGCAGTTGCTGACAAAGTGCACAAGGTTCTGCTAAAGCTACTCCACAATCAAGGTGTATCTGCTGGGCTGTCATTTCAGGGATCAAGATATATCAAGTGCCAATGGTTCTATTAACCTACCCACACTTGAGGGCCTTTGTTTTATTTATGGTGGGTAAGAGATTTCCATGCTCCCATGACTTTCATTCTGTGATAGTGGAAGTGTGTTCTGAAGAGTAAATACATTTTTAAAATCACATGAAATTTACTTTGCCATGTACATCCAAAATGTACTTCATGATTATTTGGGTTGTGTTCTTCTTCCACACGATGATTGGTAATGATGGCTTTTCCAGAACACTTAGGTGCTTCCAACAGCCTAGTATTACCTAATAAATTGTACCATCTTACTGTTTTTACTGCTTTTCCTAGCTTTGATCTAATGAACTGGCTAATGGTACCTGGAAGGATAGAGAAGTGAAAGCCACGGAGCTGGTAAATTTTCACTGAAAATCTCATTTTAATTTCTAATAGACATATCAATTAGCTCTTCTGAGCTTTCCAATCTGAAAACCAAAATTCTAACATTAGTTGGAGTAATAAATAAAATATTTTCGAAGAATCACTAAGATGAATGTAGATACCCTTATTAGCCATCACTGGCCTGTTCAGCAAGAATTCTCTTGAGATTTTTTTCATTCGTTTGTACTTCATACTTCAGCCTTCTCTCAAAAATCCTAGGCATTATTACTCTTCACAAAACCAAAACCATACCAAGAGATTTTTCTCTCCCAGAAGAAAGCAGGATCTCAGCCTGCTTGGGTGACTATATATATCTGGGAATCACGGTTACTTCAGACAGCTCATGCTGAACACTCAAACAGATTGTGTTTTCGGTACTTGCACTTGTTCCTTTATATTGCCTTGTTGCTTTGACCATCTCACTACAGCAAGGTTTTTCCAGCATCTTGTAGCTCGCCTCTTTTCCCCAGAAAATGAAGGGATCATAGCTAAAAAAATTTTTCAGATGTAGTTTCTGCTTACTACAGACATGTCATATCAAAATGACATTAGGGAATTACTGTCCGTAGAGGACCAGAAGTCCAAAATATCTAAAGCTAGCCCCCTAACTTTCAGCCACTTTTCCCCTGTGTGCCTTACAGTTTCTTCTCCATTCACCTTATGAGAGCTTCTTAGCCTACCATGATTATGTCAGTGGGAATCAGCCACAGTACAAATGGGTGGTTTTAAAGTCAAATGCTTAGCATGGATGACTGGAAATGCACATTCCACTGTCTTCAATTTCTGCCACCAAGTTGTTTTTAATTTCTCTAAAAAACTAATCTTTCCACTTCTTTTACGTATAAAAGGCATTTTTCAATAGCTATAAGTCTCACATAATAACTAAAAAAAAAAAAAAAAAAAAAAAAGGGAACTACCTTTCTAAAAATAAAATATAAATGAACCATTTGACCAAGGTAATTTACAGTAAAAGCCATTCACCTTCTAAATGGAAGATCAGCCTCATCAGATCTGAGTGCAAAATATATTCTGGCCATGCCCTGTGTTTAATGACTTCAAGCTCCAACTGCTTGATATGAAAGGCAGTTTTCAGTGTCAAATGCCATGAATGGGGGTATGCCTTCTAAATAACTCTTTTCAGCTAGAACAAGACTTATGAAAAGAAGTCTAATACATGCCTAAACATATGTGTCTGTACATCATAAGACTATATATGCACGTTCTCTGTTTCTGTGGGTCACAAATTCTTTTATTCCAAAGCAAACTGTACAGCTGCCTGTTCTAAACACATAAATATCTACTACTGAAAGATAGATGATAGCATAAATGTCTGTAAAAGAAATATGCAAATAAGCCTAATAAAGTACATCACTTTATAACTGTGTCTAACATATCTGTTTTACTTACATACTTCTTCCTGTTTAGTTTAACAAGGAGAGTTTATTTAATTTCAATCCTGGGGCAGGAGATACTTGAGGAAGTGAATGTGTTACTGTCTGAGAACAGTATGATGAGAGGAGAATGTTTATGTTGTGTCATAAAGCATAGTTACTACACAAAAAGCAATGGTTCACATGAAATAATTAACTTGTATGTTCTGTTATGAATGAACACCTCTTTTGTAATTGTGTGTTTGTAAAACATTAAGCAAAATGGTGTTTTTATCTGAAAGCGAAGCTCTTAAGGGCTGCCAAACTAAAAGCAGACTGTAGAATGCAGGTAAAAGTTTTGAATGCTTGACCTATCTCCCCTTGAATCAAGTCGCCATTCCAAAACACAACACCGCCTTTCACAGGCAGAAATTGGTAGCATACCTGGTATTCTCCTCTAAGAGCAAAACTGCTAACTTGCATTAAAATCAACTGATGTTACTGAATTGAATTATTACACTCTTGACTACAGTAATGCCAGAATCTTTTTTGCAACCACACAAAAAAATGGCAGTGCAACCTACTGACTTAAAATCATAAACTCAAAGAAATCAAGCTGCTTCTCAAAACCTATCTGCCCATTGCTCTCCTTAGACACACTGTGATGCAGATGTTTGGATTCCTATCCTGCTTTCGGAACAACAATCAAAAATGCTGTTTCCATCTCTCTTCCTATGACATTGTCAGGTTGTGAGCTTGTAAATGAGAACAACACTCTGTAAAGTACAACAAAAAGATGGCAAAATGTATTCAGAACCACTTAAGTGAGAGGGCTTGCTGGTCAAAGCCTAAAGCAGCTGTCAATATTCAGTTTTATGCACCACTTCACATATTTCTACATGCAATGAGTTTTCCTCATTTCACAAAAAATACACCTTCTGAAGGCAGAGATCATGACTTCTGTATTTGGAAAACGCTTAAAAAGAAAGCAGTGTCAAAAATATGTTTTCAGTTATCTTCATTTCTTCCTGAGTTTTCAGCTACTTCTGTCTTCTCTATGATGGATTTTTAAGCACCATCTTAAGTTTTTCCACAATTTCAATAATTTAAAACAGAAGCCCTCTCATTTTGTTCTCTTGTATCTTTGGCAGGAATGGGGCTTCATCCATAAGGCATTTTTAAATGGACTATCTATAATTGGGATTTCCACAGAGCTGGGAAATGTGCTGGTGATAGTTTTAGAAAAGAAGACAGATAAGAAGAGAACTGAGGTTGTTTGGCTGGCACCCTGTTATCTCTGTGAATGGACAAAAGGCAGATGTACTGTGGGGTCTGGAGGAAAAGCAGGCAGATTTTCAAATACACTTTGCCATTACAATTTTTTTTTATCATGGTTATCACAAGAGATTAAAAATCACTGTCACCTTAAGTAAACTTCTTTTGCTGTTCTGACAGTAGCCTTCTCAATTGAAATCAGTGTTTTTTCTATTTATTTTTGGACTTTAGGCTGACCAAAGCAGAGTCCATCACTTCACTGAATTGTTTGATCAACAAAATGAGTAATATACTCTGTATTCTTTTGCATACCAAAACAGACCACTGACATTTAATAAAACATTTTACAACTTGATATGTAAGAGCATGCCTCTGCTGACGCAATGAAATTAATTTGCTGTAAAGACTGCTTTAAGAATAACAAACTATTGTATGTATCACCTTAGACATTATGTAAGGCAAGTAGCTTCTAGGCCAGCATTTGCAGCAATAAGCAAAATTAGTTCAGCACAGTTCACAGCTGTGATCACTGGAGTAAAGCTCAGGGTCTAGAGGCCACTAACTCTGATACTCTACTAAAAAGGCAGTTGTACTTTACTACTGGTCCACTGGGCCTGATGCTAATAATTTTTAAATGGCCTGTTAGTTACAGCAGCGGCCTCAAGCTACCTCTTATTTCAAATCCTATTAACATTTGTGTATCTTTAAACTACTTTATTGTCTTAATTAACATATATTCATTTATAATTCCCAGTCAATCTGTTGCTATATAGAGAAAAGAAAAATGAGAAAAAAAACATTAACAGTGGTCGAGGAGTTGGTGGATGAAACGTGACTGTGGTAATGTGGAACCAAACCGACCACACAAAACAGCGAGAGCAGAAATGCTTCTGTACATGCTGCTTTTCTCCACAGTGCTCTGCAGGATCATACCTACTGCCTTAGGATAATGGATTGGTATTGCTTACTGGAGAAAAACAAACCTCTACAGCAAGAGTTTTTAAGTAAACTAGGTTCAGTCTTTTTTATTTAATTATAAAATTAGATTTAAAAAAATCTGAAAGTTTTCCACAGTTTTACTGGTTCCAGCAAGATGTACTCAAAACAATTGTTATGATGCAAGTTCTTCCTTTCACTCTGAGACTATCTTGATTACTGTTCTGTTTCAGGCAAAATTTTATTAACAGAAACAGAAATTTTCTCTGAACAAGGACTGCAACACATTTCTTAATGCATATATGTTAACTCATTAAAATCTATTAATTTCTGGTAGTGCAAAGCTACCATAGCATGTATTCTTTTAAAATTCCTCTTATATTTGTCTTGAAAATGTTTTATGATCTTTACATTTCTAACATACAGAAAACTCATTAGCAATTAGGTACCACAATGATTTTATTACACAGATATGCAATTACTGACCAAAACCAACTTCTTCAACTCTAGAAAATGCTGATTGTGCTAATAATGACTTTTCAATCAACAAAAGTTTTAAATGAAATGCTGACATAGATCTAAACTCAGTCAGGGACAAAAACAGAGCAAAGCATCTTTTTCTCTTATACAGTTATGCAAAATCTAACAACCCTTTGCCTGACTAATTTGTTTTGTTTATGGGTACACAAAAGAACATAGCTGCTGCTGAAGCTACAAACCAAAATGCAGGATATTTTACCATAGCTTGATTTGAAGTGAAAGAGTTGTTAATGAAAAAGGCATAATACACAGAAGCACAGAAAACTTGTCTTTTCAAAATCTTTCTCTACAGTCTCTTTCTTAGCATATTCTTGTAGCATTTCCACAATAGTTATGATTCTATAGCTACTCACAAAAGAAAGAGATGCCCCAGCTACTCTTTTGCTTGATGTAAAATATAATCTAGGGTCATTTAACTTCCTTCCAGGTTCAGCTCAGTTTAAAGTGTGTCTTGTTGAAATCACACTGAGGAGATTAAAAAAAATAAAATCCAATCCTTGTATTTTCTTGGTTTTCAATGTCTGGATCATTTACTTCACATCCACACTTCCTAGCAATTTTTTCTCTAAGTACATGTATGATATGATCAAGACACAGTTTAACCAAACTAGCTGGTTAATTTTTTTGTTTCCTTTCCTCTAGACTGAAGACAAGGGACGGCCTGCCAGCTTGTAGCCTGTGTGAATAGAGATGTCTGCACTGGAGACTCAAAGGAACCTCCTCCAGCATCATGTTCCTTGTCATAATGTTCTGATCTCAGTGCTGACAAACGCAGCACAAACTCACAGGATTTCCTTACCATGGTACTTCTTATCCTTGAGTTTAACTGAGATCAAAATTCAGAAAAAGCAAATAGAGATTTCAAGTAACCTGGAAGGCAGGAACAAGATCACAGGATAATTCAGACTGGGTGTGACCTCAGGAGGCCTCTGGTCCAACCTCCTGTTCAAAGGAGGTCAGAACTGAGGTCAGACCATGTTCTCAGAACTTCACCTGGTCAAGGCAGAAAATCTCCAAGAACAGAAACTGTACAACACATCTGCTCATTCTGTTCCACTGCCTGACTGTCTTCATAGGGGCATTTAAAAAAAAATTCAGTCTGAACCTCCCTTGTCTCTCATCTTCTCACCCTGCCTCACTTCACTGAGCCCAGTTCCATCTCCTAGATGATATTCCATAGGCACTGAGGTTACTGTCAGCTGCTCCACAAAGCCATCTCTGCTCCAGGCTGAACAAGACCAGCACCCCTAGCCTTTCCTCAGCTAGTGCTCAGGGTGAGTAATACCCATCTGTGATCTGCTCCTTCAGTACAGGATACTGATACTGGTTCATAGGTCTTCTTACAGATATTACCTGAAAGATGTCACAATTTTCATTGCCCATTGCAAGCAGTAAGTAACTACTAACATCAAAGTAAGCATAGCTACTAGAAAAAATCCCACCCCAAAGCCTTTAACAATCTAGGCTTATCAATGGTACTGTCAATGAACAAAAATGTATACATATCTCTGAAAATACGGACTTAAATGTACATCATATTTGCACTTGATAATCATATTATTCTATCTCAATATAAATTTGGACCACAAGTACGGCACTGTAGAAACATAAAGAACATCACACCCACTTATGCATGGACAAACCCATGACAAAATGTTATTAACACACCGAGGAACATGTTTTATTCCAAATCACTTACTAAACCCAGAAATCCAGACTGATCATTTATTATGGATTTGGTGCACTATGAGGTGTCGCAAAAACACAGCTCCAATTGATTAAATAATTGCATTGCCATAAAGGCTGAGGGACAATATCCCACTTCTGTGTGGAGTCACCTTGCCTCAAAGTCAGTGGAAACTGCTTCTGCACACACCATGGCAAAATCTAGCCTGAAGTCATCCCGCAGCATCAGAAAATAAAACAACATATATCAATGAGTATTTTAAACAACACAATTTGATTATTTGACACTGTACACAGCCTAAGGCTTAGGTCTAGACATGTCAGAATAGGGCAAAGGCCTTGCTCTAGAGGTTGTATTTCATCCTGTGGTACTATTCTCTATTTACTGTTGCACCTTCATATTACCTCAAGAAAGTAAATAACAGAACAGGACTCTAATAGAACACTTGTGGAAATCAGTTCCCACACAGGCATAGCACTTGATTTACAAAATTAGGAGGCTGTGTAGACATAGGACATATTCTATAAGTCATCTATACACTGAAGTTAATGGAAAGATTGTGAAAAAGTAGATGAAAGTCTTTGAAATATATTTCAATTTAGCATTTAAGGAATATCACAAAGATGTACATGCATTTAAGAGAATCTGTTGGCTTTTCTCATTTTTTCCCTCATCATTCCCTGTAACTGGATGGACAGATAACACTATTCATGCTCCTCATCCCTTGACCAGTCATCCCAAGGCTCTAAAGTCTCTTGATTGCCCTTGGACTTCTTTGTGCAACTTCAACACTGCCTATCTGATTAATCAATAATGGATAACAATCTGAGGGCCATACCCAGGGTAGGAGGCTTTCTCTTCATATCTTTAACATGGGCCCCAGGGAGGCAGCAGGCTTCCCTAAGAAGTGGGTCCAGTCTGCCTCGTGTTCCCTTCAGGAGGTGGTCTCCTATGGCAATGACACATCTTTTTTTCTTTAAATGGCCTATTTTGACAGGGGCATAGGGTGGCTTAACCTCAGGTGACACCTCCAAGCTAGATGAACCATCATCCTTGTTGCTGTCGGGTTCCACCAAGAGAGAGCCTGCAAGAGAGCCTCTTGTAGAGGCTTACACTTCTGTGGGGCACCCAGGAGTAAGAGGCAGTCACAGCACCAAGTACTTCACCACAAGGTGTGTGATGGATAGGGATGCTTTTCCTTAGAGATAAAGCAATGAGCTGATGGTTACTGGGGTAAACACCAGCACTTCAGCCTCCTCCTGATGCTTACATTTTGCCTGACACTGAGCACAGTGACACTTCAGCACTGAGCACAGTGTTTTGGTTTACACTCATCTGCCTGGGTGAAGCGAGGTTATCACCTTGCTTCACCTAAAAGCTCCTCTGTGACAAACTATGAAAGTGCAAGTTGTTTTCTGCACTAGTCTTGCAGCAAAGAAAGAGTGAATAATTTGTCAAAAACATGTAACTTTGCTTTTACTGTAACTCCAATCTTCTGCAAAATGCTGAGCAATCAGGAAATCAAGCAGCTAGTGAGATATGCCTTAAGCAGTCTTTGATAGAGGGCTCTCTCTTATCCAAAATGCTGCCAGTTTTTCTCCTTGCTGTACTGCATCACATAGGCAATGATAAAATATCTTCTTTTTCCAAGGCTACTATCTTTAAATTACATTTACTACACTATGCACATTTTTTAGACACATAATACAGACATAACACAGAATGATACACTATAAAAATAATGAAGTAAAAAGGTAGTTACATGTGTATATACACACACTCAAATTATGTTTTGCTATATCTGTTTTTGTTTTGTGATTTTAACACATGAGAAAAGTTTTTAGAAATTGCGACATTTGTTTGGGTTGGATTTCACTAAGAACATGAAGTATTTTTAATTGCATAGGTGATTACTTACTGACCTTACTTTCTGTAATTTTCATCTGTTCATCTCATGAGCTCCCACATGTCAAAAAGCAAGGACTACTAAATAATTTCAAAACAATAAAAATATCTAACAAGAACTAACAGTTCCAATTTCAATAAAAAAGGCACAAGGGTAATGTCACAGTGTACAGTGTAATCAAAAAAGCTCTCTTTTCCTGACATTTAAATAGGAGTATTATCAGGAAAATATAATTTCTGTAAATTTAGAGGTCTCTGACATCTACTTACAACTACCTGAACACTCCCATCTTTAATCAGTAAAATCTAAACAAATAATTTTATTCCGAATAAAATTAAAATATTTCATTTTTTTTTAAACTGACTCGGAAAATTTTATTTCAGAACTGTCCATCCTTAGTCACTTCCTTCTTCGGACAATTTTTCATTCTCACTTGAAACAGAGCTCTCTGGTTAGACTACAATTCCCATGATTTAACACAACACTTCCGCTGGCCTCCTGAACAGGATGATTACAAGAGCTACAGCCAGGGTAGAGGGAAGAAGGAGCAATGGAGAAACAGACTTCTTGACTTTCCAGCTTAAGTGATTCAAAAGATGTGTAAGTATATGCCATATAACACAACTATTTAATCTTCATTATTTCTACAATCATTAGTGTATTTATAGAATGCTGCATAAATAAATAAATAAATAAATAAATATAAATGTCTAAGAACAAAGCAGAAAGAGCATTTTTTAACATGTGGCTTAGTCGTAACTGGCACTAGTGCTACTCAAAAAAAAATGTCATGAAATGAGCAGCTTAACTTTGAGAGCTATGCAACTGGAAATACACCTGACATTCAAGGATCATAAATAATACATACACCTTCATCACTGCCAAGACTTGAAACAAGCACATCAAAATATATAGTAATTTTAAAAGGATGACAATAGGAAGGCATAATTTTGTAAGACAAAAATAGCTGACTTGGGTTTCACAAAATACCAGTTGTTCTGCAATTAAGCTTTGGTGACTCAAGTTTTGAACTTGTTAAACAGAGCCCTGAAATGATCGTATTTTTATACTTCAGAAGATAACATTTCACTAAGCTAAAATCAGGTGTACACAGCTCAGTGTATGTTTAGCTTACAAGCAGTCCAGAGGTGTATCTGACAAAGATATTGTAGCATCTTTTATATTATTAAGCTTTACTCAGATCAGGAATGTTTAACTAGCTCCCCAAAAAAATTCAGCTCCAGTCTAAATATTCCCACGTTCAATCTCAGTTGTCCTATCAACAGAAGATTCCAGTAATTAAGTCATCTATAGCTGTGAAAGAGGAAAAGCTTGAAATCATCATAATATAGGATAATATAGATATTATAGGATAGCTAATGCAATAAGAAAAACTTTTGTAATTTTCAATCAAGAGTATCGTGACAGAGTCTGGGAAAGATGTTAAACCATGTATAATGGCTTAAGTTTAAGGAGAGGAAATGCTAATATGTTGTATATAGCAATGTACAAAATACATGTAATAAATTTTACATAGATACGTACAGAAAAAAAAAAGATATCAATATACACATAAAAGAAGTGTAAAATGTAAAGTAGGTAGTATGGCTGTGCCAGTGTACAGCCAAATTTCTGAGGCTTATGGAAGCAATTTCACCCATGGAAAACAGTAAAGGAAGTCCAAGAAGAAAAGCACATTTACTCCTGATGTAAATGGACAAGCACAGTAAGAACAAAGCTGGAATTGGTTGCTGTCCAAAAGGGTAAAAGAGGCAGGGTTTGGGCAAGGACTCGGGTATCAACCAGGTTCATGCCCAAAGCAAATGAGAAAGGGAAGAAGTTAATGGGCCCAGTGACATGTGTACTTAAAATAACTATGGAGAAGCTCTAGCAGGCCACCAGAAGCCAGAATAATTCTGATAAATACAGAGCAGTAAACCCTAATTAACAGTGGATAGGGGGAGGGGAAAAAATGTAGGGAACAACCAGCAGAGCAGGGGAGAAAAACTCAAGCAAGAAGCAGCAGCATCTTAGGAATTAAATACTATAATTTGAAAAATATAAAATTTATATATACAAAACAAGATAGCAAGCTTTCATACATACACCCACACAGCAAAAAGCTTTAGCCCAAAAATACTAGAAAACAGAATGAAGAAAATGCACTTCGGGTTGGGAAGAAGAACCTTCCTTTGGGTGTTTTCACTGAATTGTGTCTCTTTGTATGGGGTGTCAGCATCCAGGCAATGGCCAGGAGGGCTGCAGGGACCACACTGAGGAGAGGCCAGAGCTGCCTCTGACAGCCCCACCACAGGGCATGGCTGAGCCTTGCAGCCAAAGTGAAGGACTCAGGAGGGAAGAAGTGTAGTTGAACCTGGGAAAAGCTGCTTAATAAATTTTCCCAAAATCATGTCTGTATTGGCTATGACAGTAACTGGTAAGGCAGCCCCTAGCCAACGTCAGCCAACCACGCTCTTTATGATACTCTTTTGTATTGTTTTAAAAAAAGCCCCAAACAATACAAACATACACAGGTGAGAAGTAAAGGGAAGGGAGAAAGAAAATTCCAAAGAAAAATTAATTTTAAATTTGCTTCTTCAAAGCAATCAGAGGAAACATTTCTAAAGGATAGAGAAGTAATAGCTGTGAACCTGAACACACTCAAATAAAAGAAGGATAACAAAGAACTGCAATGGCTTTCACTTGCTCATTAGTACAAATGTGGTACATTATAAAAATAATTGTTTGACCTAAAATAATATTCCTAGATGGTCCCCTCTCAGCTAGCACCCCTGCATAAACCATAACTTCAGGTTCATCTGCCTTAAGGTTGTGGGGGTTTTTTTGTTTGGTTTTTTTTGTTTGGTTTTTTTTTAATCTTAGGAAGTCTTAAACATAAACCATATTTAAATTAATCTGCAGTAAAGGACTTCCCAAGGACTTTTGGGATTTTTTGTCATTATTTTGCCACCAGTTCCACACAGGCACACTTACTTTTTGCTCTGATTTATTTAAAATCTTCTTGCAGGTATCACCACACAGCTGTTTCATGTCAATAAGACAACAGAAGTCACCATATCCCAATGCCTGATGTAAACCCCCCCGATAAATCTGGCTTCCTTCCATGTGAGACTGAAACAATGCTTTTATGGGAGCTGCTGCAGGCTGGTTATTGAAAATGGAAGATGCTTAGTGTTTCGCATGCATAGCCCTTTATAAATAATATATAAAGGTCAAATAAGTTATTTATTGGGTCTTTCTGCCTTTTTATGTATGCTACCTTGTTTCAGTATTGAAGGTCTGATTTTCAGTTGCTGGAAATTCAAACCAATTCACATGTTAATTTACCATGAGCTGAGAAACTGGAAAACAGTGAGAACAGTCATTATATTTTTTTGGCTCTGTCAAATGCAGTTGTCTACTCTTATTCACTTATTTCTCTTGAAGGTGCCTTTTTTCTCTCTCCCTTTTTTTTTCCCCACGATTTTGCATGTTCAAACACTGTTAGGTAATAGTCTTGTATAGGTGACTCACAGCAAATCTGCTTCATCAGTGATGCCCTGTCTCAATTTATTCAGCTCTATAAATCAACCTAACTCATAATTTCACAGTATTTGCTCTAAATCACCATGGTAAAAACAGCTCTTCTGTTTCCTTCAGGAATTGCTTCACCATGCAGTTCTGATACAGCCCAACATAATTTGACCCCTTTTCCTCATCTACCTCCCTCCCACAAGTCACATCTAATACTTTTTTTTCTCACATTGCATATAAGATGTTTTCTTTGCTTTGTTCTCCTATTGCACCTTTACCAACTCAACTCACAGTGATGCCTGCACACTGGCCTGACAGAAATCACACTCATTACTTTCTGGTCCATGTAAGAGTCGTATCTGACAGTGTCTCCCTTGCTGTATCACCTCACAGCACCACCTCTGAGCCCTCACCAGTCTCACTTCTGAGATCTCCAGCTGCGGCAAATTGAAAGCAAACAGTCATGAAGGCATTATTCATGCCTCATTTGTTACATTTTTCACAGTTATGCCCTCACCTCTCTCCATGGTTCAAGTCCAACAGGATCACCTGCTCTGAAATGTGTGGAAGATCTCCCCACTCACTGCCAGGTATCTCCCTGAGTCACTCTTCTTCCCAGTGGCAGCTCTCAGACATGCATTGTAGAGGCCACAGGTACAGAGCCTACATTCACCTAGCCAGAACTGCTGGAGGAAAAAGGCGAGAAGCAGCCCAACATCCTGATGCTACTACGTGCTGTGTGTTCACATTTAATGGAAGTGAAAGTAAAAGACAGCACGTCCCCACATGGGGCTAGGAGGCAGTGGAGCAGCAAAGCTCTCAAGCATTTAATACACAAAGGATGACATGGGAGCATTTCCCAATCCAGCCCAGCCTGGGCTGGGTGTGAGCACAGCCCTGGAGTGCCTCTCTGGCCTCGGCAGCATCCTCAAGCTGCTGTGGCTGCGAGGTTCATTTACGCATCCATGCCTTGATGGGCAGCCTCCTGGTGGTTCTGCACACAGCCATGGCAGAGGGCTGTGTGCCACCTACTCAAGAGCTACAGGCTGGTCACTCCTGACTTAGATGGATCAGTATGGACAGCAATGGCTTAAATACCACAAATGTGTTAAATTTAGACTGAGGCAGGAGCAAACCTGTAAATAATGAGATATTTACCTACCACCAATCTGACTCTGCATATTACATCTGTTCTTGCTGTTTTATGCATTTTTTTAGATGTGGACTATGCAGTCTTCTGCATTTCTGAAGCACTTTGTAAATTTTGGATAATACTGGAATACTAATAGTGACCATAATTATTGCCCTACTCTTGTCTAAAATACTTACTGCATTAATAATGTTCCACAGTATCAACATTCTGTAATAATGAAATTGATAACTCTTGTACAAATCATTAGCAATTAAAATTTATTTGTACACTATAATTTGAATATCTGAGAAATAACATAGTACTAATTAGTGTATGCAGAGCCTCTGACTAATGAGTAAAGGATATTAATTTATCTTTTCTTTAATAAAGCAGTATTTCTCTAAAATGACAGAAACAGTCCAGCAAGAAATTAAATTCTATAGAAACAGTAATTTTCAGCACTAGGCATTTTTTTCAACAGTGCACCAGAATTCAAAAAGCAAGACTTTATCCTCTGCCTCACGAATACTAAGCAGCATTCTTCATCTAAAGGTTAAACCAGAAAAATCAGTCCCTCTGCCTGTATTTTCATGAAAATTGCAGAGTATTTTATGTGTATTGTTCTGTTTAAGTGACCTGTATTGCATGTCAGGAAACTTTAATTTAGCATATTGTTTTCCCATAAAAACATGATATTATAAATAACCTTCAAAACACAATCACATATTTTGAATCTGTTAAACCAGGTAATTCAAGAACACCTCTCCCCTACTTACCTCATTCAGGAAATCCACAAACGCATTCCATACCTTGAAAGAAACTGCCTATATATAAACATTTTTAGAGACTTACATGTTCTTAAAAGGTCTCTTTTCACATGTGGGATAGCAATCACAAAGCATGACTATGGCCATTGAATTTAATTTACTCTGATCCGAGTTCAAATGACAAAAGAAGACAATTATGAAAATGAAAGATTTCCTAACAACTGGAGTCCATGGGTTGCATTACCCATCATCTAAATTAGGGATGAGCTAAGACTAGCTAGATTGCAAAGTGGTCCAGCCCTGAGCTAGAGTACCAGCTCTCGTTTTTTGGCACATATATGTGAGGGTTTCAACCAAAAGCAGTGAACACATGAACCAATTTACACCAGGGTTTTCCTGGTTGTATATTCTGTTCTCAGTGCTGAACACAGGAGCGTTCCCTTTACCTTCAAGTCCATGTGGGCAAACCACTGTAAGCCAGCCACCACATCACATTTTTTAAAGCAAAGAAAGGTGTGAATTCATAGCAGTCACAAGCCTACAGTTATCCTTGGAGAATGCATATGAAGAAAGATAACAAAAAATATTTTTCATTTACTGAGGGTAAACTACAAATTCTGGGTGATGACTGTATTCATGAGAATAGAGATCTCTGGGGAGTATTACCAGTCCACACTGACTTCCCAGGAATGCTCAATTTTATATCTGCATCTCTGCTTTACTACAGAATAGAGGAAAAAGTACAAATCAAAAGTACAGGTGATTGGGTCTCTTTGTGGGAGAGCATATTTGACAGTTCAAAACCATATTTATTTGAGAAAATAAAATGTATTTATATGTTAGCTATACAATAACATCTATGGAGAGCACCAGGAGAGAAGACTGAAATACTGCAGACTGGCTCCACTTCCTGCCATTACCTCATTCTAAAAAAAAATACAAATACATCTTTCCAATCTAACACATTTCAAGAGACAGGAGGAGAGCACAGTAACTATTTTGGACAGAGATTGCTATTAGCATTTCCAATACAGAGTTTATTCCAAATTTGGTGCTATGCCTCTGCAAATCTCAGATCAGAATCAAGCCTTTAGGCATTAACTGAGATAAACAAAGTATGATACGTCAAATCTAATTATGCTATAAATATCCAAATAATATCTAGATCTCTAAGGTAATTCTAAAGAGCCTCAGTGACAGAGAGGCAATATGATTAAGTTTAAACCGCAACAGCTTGTGAAATATGGGAAATAGCATTACATGTGAAAATATCTGTAGGGAAATATTTTCTTTTAACTAACAAGGCAGGAAATTTTGTGACATAGTAAATGATTTTTCCAGTAGCTTAAAGCATCTTAAAGAAAAAGCAAGAGATGCTAAATAAATACTATACATTCCTGCTTTAAAGCAATCATCAATAATACTTGTTTAATAACTACTAATTTCCAAAAAATAGTGAAAAGTAAAGCAGTAACAAAAATTAATGGAAAAAAAACCCAAAACTTCTTATACGTTTGCATTGGTTATTATTATGAAATAAGCAGTTAATTTGGTTAATGCATCAGTTTTATTCAGGACAAGTAAAAATAAAGCCTTCCTCTCCTCCCCTTTCACAATTTTCATATTGGGGGAAAGCAAGAATAAAATGTCAGCAGATTATTCAAATACAATGCTTTGCCCAAGAAGGGTTTGAAGAATAAAAAAAATTCTGTTAAATCACAGACCTCTGCCATCCCATTTACTACCCATAAAGGCACTGGTGTATGGTTAAGTGCACCTAGCTACAACTTTATTTTAAGATCAGTCTGAAACTGAGCTTGTTAAATGCATACCAAATATCTGTCTGACTCTGCCCTCTAGTCTTCTTGTGTTAGTTCAAATCATAGAAGTTCACAGATGTGTCATGATTTTCTCCATCAAATGACAGAAATTCCCAAACTGCTCAGTGCAGTTTTCAGGAACCAATTTACATGTTTGTAAGGCACACGGAGCTATATGCCTTAAATAAATCTATTTCCTTTTGCATTATTCTAAAGCACTTCCATTATATTTTTACCTCTTTGAGCTAATACACTGGCTCATAGACTATCTGGCCAGTTCCACACTCACATACACTATGGCAAACCTTTTAGGAGAACCTCAAGAACATCTCCTGGCACAAAATCCTACACAAAGCTCTTGTTAAACCTCCATCTTTCCCATGCAAACACTATGTGCATGGAATGCCTCCATCTTACATTCAAATCCAATGACATCAGCTTTGCTGTATCCTCCCTTGTTGTATCACTCCTCTAGAGACTGAAGTTGGCTCAGTTCATATGTCAAGTGATAAAATATCAGATCACTCACGTATATGCTTGAGTACAGCTAAAACTTATTAAATCTTGGCTGTACATAAATGCTCTACTCAGTGATCACTAGCTTGTTTCAGTGTGTGGGTATTATAGATAGGACACACATCCAGGCTAAGACTGGATACAGCTTGGCCAAGATGAAAAGCCCTGAATAGTCCAGAATTGCTCTAAGCTTTCAGGTCCAAGTACAGAATTGTGTACACAGACTCATATAATTCTAAGACCCAGCTTCTAACTTTGGAGATGTGAATAGAAAGATGTATAGAGAAATGAAACATCAGCTTTGACAGATACAGATTTAACTACTGGGACAGTTCTGCAGCAGCCAGCCTGCCGCATTCCCACAGCCTGAATTGAGGCCAATGACAGATATATTTGCAGGTCTTCTTCCGGTGCTGAAGGAATGTATTTCATGGTTTAAGAAAAGTGAAGCCATGTAAGAAGAGTTAGATAAAGACAGAAACATCACCTAAAGGAAGGATTATTCTGAGCTGCAAGAGGAGACTTTCCTGAGCTGCAGAGAGATAAGGCAGTGCAATGTGCAGTGACAGATGCGATGCTAGATCCCAATGGACATTGCCACAAGTCATCTTGTTAGCTATGCCCGTTCTCAGGTCATTTCACGTGCCTAAAGTAGCAACTTAAGTGGGCTCAAAGGAAATCTGGGCTTGCTGGAAGAGTCCTCTATTGTCTTGGTACCTGGGTACTAACAGAACATTCTTCACAGAGCCTTCGAGTATGGCTTTCAAACAGAAGAGACCTTAGGAAATGCATTTTCTTCATACTCCTTTAAGGCATTGCAAAAGAAACTGGAGGTCTTGGACATACTACCCAATTCCTTTATCATTCACAGTTTCCTCACATAGCACCTCAGAAAACACAAAGACTGAAAAAATCTCTCCAGCCCCTCCAGCAATGCACTTTTTTCCCCCCATTCACCTTGTGATCAGATAGCCTCACCAGACCTTACTGGATAAAAAATGTCTGGAAAGTTATGATTTTGGTCAAAATATGACATCTTTAAATAGCAACACAGATGTAAACAGACAGAGAAATTACTGCCCTGATCCGAAGATTTAATCTAAATTAGACCCATTGAATAGTGAAACATTATATTTGCAGGAACAAGTGCCAAACAGAGTGACAAGGGGCTAATTGCATAGATATATTTTGCAAGGACAGTTTTATGGAGAAAACTCTAATGTTTACAAGACTGTCTCTACAGCTGGACCAGGGATGATTACAGGATCTTAGAGTCTGCCTGGCGAAAGCTAAGAACCAAAATATACACCCCTCAAAGCAACAGCATGCAGTTACATTCCATACTATCAAATATTAAATGTGATTCTATAGACTTAAATAAATATACATTTCAAACGGTTCATTTTTAAAATTTACAATTCACAGAAATTTACCACTTACTAAAAACGACATCCTAGAGTTTAAGGTCACAGGCACATATTTACTTTGCAGGCAGCTTGAAGAGCTGCAAATGTTAGTACCACAGGCCATTTTTTCCATCTCCATGTTGGAGTTCACCATGACAACAGCAAAGCAAACTAAATGGAGCCCACAAGTGCTTCCTAGACTCAATGCCCCAATGAAAAATCTTTTTTTTTTTGTAATCTTAAATCAACAGTGAAGGCACTTCAACCTAACATGCTTGACTCCACACTCAAACAAGGAAAAGGTCAAGGGAATACGAAAGGCAGTAGCCACACACGCACTGAGTTGTACAACAGCAGTAACATGGAGTTACAGGGAGTTAGGTTACCAGCACTAAAAGCATCAGCAGCCAGCTTCAGCAAAGAACAGCTGCCATTGCCAAGGAATTCACGTAACATCAATCTGAGGCCAAAATATCCCAATGAGCAATGTTCTAGTGGAGTCTCCTGATCCATGCTGGGACCTGCTTTGCAGTTTCTCGTCCTTGAAAGACATCAACTTACAGCTATGACTTAGCTAACAGTTAAGACACAAAATGTTTACAGACAATTCTTAAGAAAAGACAGTAAATGATGGTATTTTTCTACTGTTCCATTCACTTCTAATTACATACATGTATGGAAATTATAATGAATACCAGCTGATTTATGGTTCAGCTTTTGTTTCATTTTTGAGATGAAATGAAGGTCCCTAGACTTTGAAGTCATGAACATAAACTTTAAATTTATGTTTCTTCATTTTGTGCAATGTTATCTTCTTTGTAATTTAACTGCAGATATCATGAATTCTTAGAAAACTATTTTCTCTATATACAACAGTAATCAAAACATGTCCCAGGTTCATAAAGTTTTTTACAGATTTGCCCCCCACCCCCATTGCATGGATTTATGCATATACTTCAGTCTTCTGATATTTTGTCTCATGTCATCAGCCTTTAGAATTAACCCATAAATCTTTTTCTTGTAAAATCTGTTATGCAGATCATGAATATGTTAAGCTTCAGGAAGTTGAAAAACTGGAATGCGATTTCTTTCAACGGAAATACCAGATGCATCTTGCTATGTTTCCATATTATGAATGAAAAGAGGCATTTAATGACCCAGGAAATTTCTCCATAAGTATCTGCAAGCACAGTGGTTTTTTTATTTGCATTTTTCCATTGCATTTGAAATTTCAAAATGCCTCTGTTTCTACAAGTATAAGCAATATTTACTCTATGGAATTCTGTTCATACTACTTTTTTCTTACCTTCTGCATTGTGAAGTAGGCAATTACTGAGTAGGTGAACATTTTATTCAAAAACAGTGTGCAATGGGTTATGAGAGTAAGACTCAGAAATACTGCAATTTCTGCATCCTTAACAATAAGATTCAAAAATATTGCAATTTCTGCATGCTTACAATACAACATTCAATGTTATTTATCATTTTAAAACTCAGAAGTTGGCTTAAATATGGTCATATGAAATTGAATGTATTTCTTTCTTTTAGGAAGTAGAGCATGTGAATAGTACCTGAAAAAGCCCTCTTCTGAAAACTAAGAACAAGCTTCTGATTCTTAAAGCACCCTGAGCAATGACTAACATGCAGAATGTCTTTATACAGTTAGAAAGAAAAAAATATTAAGTGACAGAAATATAAGGCCATTATTTTCTAGAAATTATTAATTGAGCAACAGATATTAGAAATCAAGTGACAACAGAACATCAGAACCCCCACTGAAATTTTTAAGCTTTTCAAGACACCGTTGCTCTTTTTTATTAACTGCTTGAAATAATATTTATTTTTGATACATCAGCCTTCTTATTCCACTATACTTTTTCCTTTTACTTATCATATCACCAGTATCTAAGGAGATAAACATAACTGTATGAAAGTATGTTGATTTAAAATTAGCACCAAGAACAGCATCTCTGATTTGTAAACTGTTAGGCTCCATTTTTCAATGTATTTGCAAACATTGAACAGATATTTGAGCTCTTTGGACTGAATTAGAAGGTTAACACGGTTACTTGTGGGTTGAAGTAATCTTTTATTTAATTGAGGTTGGCCCACAAATGTGGATTCCAAATGCGCTCATCCCAGCACCATACAACGAACTTGCATTTCTACCACCTAGGATCTGACAAATAGCATATTACATAAATCTGATGTTACACAATAATACTGTTATTCAATATGTATTGGCAGTGAGCTATTTGGACAGCTGTTATTCCAATTAGGATGAGTATTGAACCTTAATTGTCTCAGGTAATCAAAATATAGAAGTGATCAAGTGCAGATGCTCCTACCACTTTTTCATAGCAAAGGAAATTTATCTGAACTGTCTCCATGTTAGTGAATTTCCTGAATTTACTGCAACAGTTTTGTTAGCTTTCAGATCTAAAGTAAACCTTAATATCCTGAGTTTTTCCCTGCACACTGTGGGAGGATACCCTGAGGAGCTATCCTTTAAAGGGTCTCCCAACACTAGTGATCTACTGTTATTTAGACACCCATATCGCCAGTACTTTACATTACACCAGTCTCAGAAGATTAGCTTGAAAAGGGCAATACTTTCAATCAGCTGATAGCTGAGGAGGGACTAGCACTGCTGAATTTTCATTTTTACTCCGAAGTCTTGATGTAAGCTGAGTCAGCAGTTGCTTTATTTTAAAGACTCTTTATTCACCTGCACTGCTGCAAATTGATAAGACCTATAAATTCCAGTTACCTCTTAGAGGGCTGCTTTAGAGATTAAAAGTATATACTTGCTTTGATACCACAGTGTAGCTCCCAAAAGGATTAACAGGAGTTAAGTGCGTGCATGATAAGCAGGAGATCCTCTACACCTCCTCCCTCAGAGAAGGCAAGAGAGGAAATATACCCTGCACAATCCTTCAGAGAAATGTAAAGGTCATGAAGGTGAGCTGCTGACTAGACCACCCTTTGCTCCCTAAACCAACTCTGCAGCACACCTACTGTATCGTTCAGGTTAGGAGTTCAAATCAGAGCAAGAAACAGCGCCATTAATTAGACACTAAAATCCTCTCATAAAGAAGGGCTTCACTGCACATTTACTACAACCTGGTAATACAATTTCAGCTTTCCTGGTGTGCCCAAAAATTACATTTCTTTCTTCTACACTGTAATTGCTTCTGATTTCAATGCTGTATTGCATGTGTTCATAAATCAGCACAAGGTATTGAACTGTTCTGCTATTTAATTAGTGCTTTTTACTTCATAGTGGATAATATAAAATAGAAGTAATACAGTTACTGGTGCTGTATAAATTTGGTGATCCATCTGGTGACAACTGAGAGAAAAAGTAACATCAGATCAATTCATATGCTCACTAATTCCACATAGGATATAATGCAACTCGATAGCATTTCTGTCTATTGCAAAAGTATTGCTCCCTGGTTATGTATCATGTTCAGCTTATGAGTGTCAGATGTCATTTTTTTCTTTTAGACTGCACACACTAAAAATAAGAAAGAAAAAAAATCTGTCTAAAAGAGAAAATATCTTCATATAAGGCTGTGTAATAGAGCTCAGGAAGTGGGGTCCATGTTCAGGATTGAGAGTTTATAATTAATGCAGTCCAAAATGGACACTGGATTTTTTTTTCATCCTAATGATACCTGTTAGTAGTTCACTTCTAAGCCAGACACTTGCGTAGAAAGGATTATGACAAAGCTTTTGCTTCAGCAGTTACACAAGGAGTAATTAATTTAAAACCAAGCTAACATGTTTAGTAACTCGTATATATGATGGGAAGGGATATTGTAAATGTTCTAACAAATAACATGCACTCCTGGTTTAAATGAGCATAGGTTTTATGGCAAGCATTTTCTAAATTAACAATGAATAAAACAGTAACAGTGCCACAACAAATGAAAACAGTATGTTCTTTTATTCCCTAAGGGCTCTTTCCTAAATATACTGTGAGCATGGGGCACATTTTTGCAGCTATCTTTACAGGAATATCTTCTCCAGACATACAAGTGACAGGATGCCAAACCTGCAAGACTAAGGATCTGCCAGAATCTCTTTATGCCACAAGTGCTGTATAATACTGATGATAGTGAAGATCTAGTGATGCAGGTGAAGACAATAGGAGGGATCACAGGAGGACATGAAGACACAGCAGATATAAGAAATGAAGGACCTTTACAAACAACTCAAAATTTTCAAACTGCCGAGCAAGAAGACACAGTAGGAAGGACTTTCTTGGGTGGAGGCTGACCCTAGGAAGCACATAATCCAAACAAGGCAGGAGTTTGAGATGATTTCAGGACACTGGAATGGGAAAAAGTATGGTGCACAGAAAACACTCTGGAAGAGCTCTCCACCAAATCCCAGTCTCACTATCTGATTTACCTGGTAACATGCTGTTGTCAGCAAAGATTTTCTAAGGAATATGCAAAATTCCCAACATGTTTGCACCATTCAGTATCTCACTATTTATTCAGAGTGAATTTTACCTGTTTAGCTGCCTTGTATCTTATCTGCAATTAGGGTTGGAAATTAGACACATTCAAGAAGAAGTAAGCATACAATTTCACAAATAAGTTTGTGTTGGAGTATGGATTTGAGGCAGAGGTGAAATATACAGACAGACCTTAGAACTAGGAAACACCCCTAGGTCCAACACAGTCCTTGCAGCTGGCACAAAGTGCAGCCGCAGCATAAGAAGCCATGTAAGGAGTTATGGGAACAATGCTACCATGCACCCAGCATCAGCACATGTAAGCCATAAAGCTTCTATGTAAATGAGGTGTTCTAGCTGTTCTTCAGCAAGTTCCAATGAACACAACAGGACAAAACCTTCTTTTCAGTAGGCTGCTCACAAAATCTCGGGTAAAACAACTACTGCAGATTGAAGCCCTCTGTCACTTTCTGCCTTTCGCTATTTCAGCATGGGCAATGCAGCACCCTTCCCAATCCCTGCAGGCACTCATGAGGTGCATAAGGCGGCTAGATTAGACCTGTAAACATAACCTTGACCTTGAAACATTACTTATTAAATATTATTGTTTACATTTCAACTACTGAGATACTTCACACCCTTCAAAGACGACTTAAGGAAAAAGGCAGAAAAAACAAGTGCTTTCATTTTGTTATGAGTCTTTGTTTATTATTACATTTGTGTAAAAATGTCAATTTTCTACAAGTTTTATGCCAATGAGACCAATTTAGTAAAGACTTACATGGCAGAAGTAAATGTAACTACACTACATCTCCACTAGTGTTTTAATGTACTTCCTTACAGATTTTGCAGAACTCAAAGCACAAAATCACATGAAAGTTTCCTGTAATTTAATAGAGTGCATTACCATATAATTAATATTTAATAAAGGCATGAAAGCAATCTGTGTGGAGAGAGAGAAAGGGACACAGAGAAAATTAGAAGGGTGCAGCTTTTCTAACAGTACTGAAAGCAATTTATATTGAAGAATACTTAAATCTGTCTTGATTTCCTTTCTCCACAGGTGTTAAAGGGCAATTCCCATTGCACCCTTCAGAAAAATGGACAGCCTCCAAGTTTTCATTCTTGTGAACATAAGTCCTGACCAGTAATACCAGAAATACCAGAAAACGCTGGATTTCATTTCCTAGAAGCCAAGTTTTTGCCTTTAAATAGGAAGAAAATAACGGAGTATGATGCAGATCTTTGTGTAGGGTTTACATATCCATGACCCTGACAAAATTGAGCTGTTTAACTTCTGTTTGTGGATGCAGACAGCTCTTTCCTTTGTGATTTAATTAATGTGGTTCTACCTTTCTACTATACTCTTAGAAACATGAGAAATTGCTAGAATTCTAATTACATAGCAAATAAAGAACCTTTACAAGAAATTTCTGGATGCAAATTGTGAAGGAACACACTACATATGAGGGGGATATAAAGGCCAACACCTCCAAATTTATAAAGTAAGGCCTGATTGACAGAGCTGCCCTCAGGCCTCTCCATCAGTTAATTTCAGTGGGAATAGTAAGACATTCTCACATCTCCCACACACTCAAGTACTTGATATTAGACACCTGTAGTAGAAAAATTAGGCTAAAATATCTATTTTCTTCCTTTCTAGTATCAGTATGACTGTTTCACCCATGAATATTGTACAGTTTGGTACCACTGCTACCTTACCAATACAAGCCCCTATGAGCACTGCTGATTTATTCTTTTCTTTTTTTTGGGGGGGGGGGGGTGGGGGGGGAAGGGAGCCACTCCTAATCTCTCCATTGATCATCTCATGCCCCTGGGGCAGGGACTGATTCATTATGCTGCTATAGTGCCTAGCATAGCATGTCTTAGATGTTACATCTTCAAATCATAACCACAGACAATAGTAATACACAGTACACATGGCAAGCACAATTTGTGACTTGTTGAGGTGAAAGGCTTCCATTAAACTCACTTTTGGTACCGAACAACTGAACTAGAAAATCAGAGTGTGACACATTCCTAATATGACACCTTGCAGTCTAAATCTTAGTTGATGACTGAGGCAGCTCTCAGCTATCTACCTTTCTGTACACTTCACATTCTAAATTCAGCATTTTATATGCTCAATATCCAATATTTTTATACTAAATCGACACTTACCATTACACTTCTGTTTGACTGAAAAGTTAAATGCATGAAAAATGTTATGTTTTCAAAAGAAAATTTATGCATTAATAATATTTAGGGATTTATACACTGCTTCAGGTATAAGAAGCATCTACCAAGCCCACTTAAAATGGACAACAAATGGTCACATAAAAAAGACTTGTTGAGCTGCTGTAAGTTCCCCAAGTAAGTCATAAATCTATGTGATGGTTTCGGTACCTTAGTGTCCAGAGAGAAAAATACACAAGGCAGCCAGATTATGGAGAAGTAAGGCCTCTTTACATATGTTACTGTTTTTTTAGGATGATTTACACAGTGGATCCATGCTATCCAAACACCAAAGCACATACAAACCAAGAACTACCACACAGCGTCTCAGCCAAACTCACAAACATGGTATAAACAAAACAGAAATCTCAGTATAGAAAGTATAGTCCTAGTTCAATACCACAGGTGTTGTTCAGTACCACACAGGTTTGATTTCTGAGGATTAGTCCTTTAGCTCACAAGTCTCTATTGGGATCTAGCAAGAAAAAATAACAAAAAAAAAAAACCTCAAAGTATCAGTTCCCCCATGCCAAACAAACCTCCACAACACAACCCTGCCTGCTGCATACAAAGTAAGTGCTAATGGCATGTAGCTATTACGGCAATAAAGATAACCAATCATCCTAGAAATTATTATCTAACAATTTGAACCACATGAACGAACTCTGCCAGTGCCAGCTCAGATCTTCCCTGTAAAACAGAAAGAACCCTCCTCCCATCATGGTCCCTGACACTCCCCTGCCTTGCACTTCCTACAGGCAGTCACATTTGGCAAAAAACCTCCACAAAATTGTATTAGAAAGAGTTGTGTACTGCTGATGTGGCTCTGACTGTGCTTTATACCCACCTTGTACAAAGTAGGGCAGAAGCTTGTCCTTCATGTATCTTTTCAGCAATGAAAAGCAGTACAGTCTGATGAGGATCTGAGGTGACAAGCCAAGACGGCACATCAGGATATTTTAGGTCTTCAGCTGGGAAAGTACATTTCTGGCTTGCACTGCAGCCAGACAGCCCACCCTGGCAAGGCTTGGGGCTGGTGCCTGTAAACATGTTATAAGTGGTTCCTGTGAGGAAACCTGGGAGCACCTCAGGTATTAAAAAGATTTCATAACACTCCTAACTGCTAAGCAAGCCACTGCTGACAAAGAACTGTAAAGCCAAAATATTGAGTTCCTGCTTAGCAGCATTTCATCAGAGACAATTTCATTTGGCTTTTAATTACATTAAATCAAATCAATAGTGGACACAAAGGTCATCTGTTTTGTATCATTCCTCCAGAACTACAGCCTTGTGTTACTTTTTTAATACATTCTTCTGAGAAGATAATATTCCATATTTAGTATTATAACTAGAGTTTCTGTAACTACATAATGATGGCTTCCTAACACTAAATAATATACCACATATATTCAAAGTACAGAAGAGCACAAAAGACACTGAAAGCCTAGGCATTTGGTTGAATAGCATGCCCAGGTATGTCAGATCATCTCTTTACAGAGAATATATAATAAAAATTTCAAAAGGCAAAGTAACTTCAATAGTAACTTGGCTTTACAACTCATAAAGGCATTTTCGCTGATAATGCATGTTTCTCCAGACTGAACATGGATTTTTTTTTTAATTTGGGAATATAACTGCCTTTCTTTGGCACAAGAAAATATTCATCCTGATACTGAGAAATTTGTCAGTTAAAGAATGTAGCTGTGCTGTCTTACTGTGCTTCTCACTACTAGGAAATAAACAATATAAAGTAGGGTAGAAATGGCATGTATTGTTGCAAAATTTTTTTGGAAGAAAGCTTTGGTTTGTTCAGTGGAGAAATATTGATTTAATTTCTCTTCTTTCTTTGAACTACTATTTGAAAACAGGCTAAAGTACAAATTTCAATTACTCACCTCCAAGGGATGAAAATAAAAGCATAAAAATTTCTTAATTCAAAGTAAAAATCATCAGTTTTACCTGAAGATTTTGATTTTGCTCATTTTTTAAACAACCTATGGAAATCCTTTGGGAAAAAAATGCATTTTGTTCCAAAAGTCTACTGTTAAAAATAATGTATCTGGAAAAGTATCTCCTTTCTCTAGAAAACTCTAGCAAAAAAACCACCAAACCCAACTCTTCCTATGATTGGCACATATAAACATATGTATTATAGTGCTTTAAAAACTCTATCTCAAAGCTAATTATGTAATTTTTTTTTTTTTCAATTTGAAATACACATGTGCTTCTTACTCCAGAATTCAGCAGCAACTATAGTCCTGAATTCTCAGATTACATTTTAATTTCTGTTTGGTTTAAACAGTACTTGTATTAAAGAAAATAATCTTCAAGCAAAACAGAGCACGTACTTCATCATTCAAGAATATTGCATGTTAAAGACAAGGACTGAAAATTATAACCTCTCTTACACATATGTGTAAAAATACATTTTTACACATCCACCATCCTAAGTGAAGAAACTCCACTGTTCAGACACTTGGTTGTGGAGAGTTGTTGAGTGTTTATTTTAGCTTCAAAATAAGTCACCTCCACTTAAGGCAAGTGCTAGGACATTTGAAACCATAAAACATTTAATATTAATTATAATATTAATGGTTATGAATCTGTCTGTTCATTACTTTGAACACTGCCTGAATAAAAACATGACTGACATTTGAGCATTATTACTTGGCTATAACAATACTTTATGAGACTGAATTTGGCAGTGCAACCTTAAGTACAGGTTATCACTGCAATAATTTAATGAATTTAGGCTTAGACAGCAATTTATTTCGATTATCCCTTGTCAGGTCTACCATGTGTTTTACTGAACTGAGGAAACATGCTGTCAAGCAGTTCCACCTTGAAACTGAATAAAAGTTGTTACAATTTATGTTAGTGACATTTTGTCCCTGTTTCAGTACACTGAAACATGCAATTTGTGTTTTTTTTTTAATATTGCCAGTTAAGTTATTATTTTATTCAATCTAGCTAACTTTATGCTTTTTAAGTCCAAAATCAATTTTAATTTTGAGGTATGACTTCTCTTCAGCAGTGAAGTCCTGCTGTTATTCAGTGGCAACACCACATTGACTGTCAGCTCTGCTGGTTAACACTGCTGTGTCTTTACCTCGTATTGCAAATCTAACCCAACATCTTGAAGTAACAGATTCCTTTTAAAAAGTCCATAAGGTCTGATCCTGAGGTAGCAGCACTTAGATAACCCATAACCTGAATTTTCACATTCAGCATCCCATTCCAAGCTGGTCTCACTATTCCTGGTATTAGAGAGCTATTGTTAGTCACAGTCCTCTCGTAAAAATGACACAGTCTGAATTACTGCCCAGAGCTACTTATACTGTCCTCATTTAAGAATTGTATGTAAGCTTTTCTTATTTCTATGGCAAGAACAAGTAGTAATAGCACTTGCAGTATATTTATTTGATAGGTGTTTTTAGCTACGGTAGTCATCACTGTAGACAAGTGACATGTACCATGTGCCTGTGTTTAATTTTTTTTACAAAAGACTGTATTTGCAGTGCAGTAAATACTGACTTCCTATTAATGATCACTTTACATAAATGGTATTTTCTGGCTGTAAGCTTCCTTGCTGATTGTTCTATCTCTTCATTAATTTGTGGTACAAAGAAGACTGAGTAATGTTTAATTGCTGCTTGAATCCCAGGGAAATCAGGTGGAGCCCCACTGTCATTTTTTTTTTAAATATATATTATCCTGTCATTCAACCTGGAATAGTATAAGCTTGTTAATGTTATAGTCTACAGACACTGTAATGTATATTTTAAAGGTTTAAATTATATTTTTTAGTCAGCAGAGCACAAAGAGATGCAATCTTTAATAGCGTATGACAACCGCCCTCTAGAAAGGCCACATATGAGTTACAGGTTAATTCTCTTCATTTCCATCTGTGTTTAGTTAATTCTATTAGTTTCCATCTGTGTGATTCTAGTACACTGATAGGAGCCCACAGCAGCCACAGCCACTGCACACACAAGGTTCATTGTCATGAAGCTGGGCTGTGCTGGCAGGGACAATGGCAGACACTCGGCACCACTGCATCTTCTGCAGGCAGGGGGTGATAGTTTGACAGAGGCATTTACCAGGTATGATGTTTTCAGTTCAGCACTGCCCTTCTTTGGTTAGTTTTTTTCCTGTAAGTTTTATTCAACTTGAAATTCTTCCTCTACCTCTCTATACTCATCTAATCAATATGATTAAGTATGCCCCTCACAGCTTAATTTGGAGGGTACTGGTGGGCACCAGTCCCAGTACATGAGAATCTATTATTTGATTTGTCAGGCATAACAAATCCTCAGTGTACAACCGCTGTGACTCTAACAAAACATCAGGTAAAGCTTTATAATGCCTATTCTACAAAATTCATGATGCATAATGGTAAACTACATGAAACTCAGCATGTGGGATAGTGGAGCACTCATGACTGGAAGTTGTGAACAGTCAGCAAACACAAACTTTAGTGGTCTAGTTGAGGAACGCATTTAGTGTAGATAGCTCAGTGTGCAGCTGCAGTGGGAGCTGCAGGGTGGGCTATGGGTGGTAGGAAATTATGGGAGCCCAGGCGAGAGGCCATGAACTGGTGCTGGCCCTTTGCACAGCAGGGAGACCTCTGGGGCCAGCCAGGAGAACAGACACCCAGAGACACAGCAGGAGGACCGCAGACTATGGTGCACTTAGACTGTAAGGCGATAAAAGTCCAGGGTGTCCTTCGTTTGGAGTCCCTCCTCAGAGGAAGCCAGCTCGAGATGGTTTTGTGTTCTGCACCACGATGAAATTACTTAAAAGACTCAGATGTCTGTGACTCTGCTATGGGAAACCTGGGGTCAAGCTGGTAAGGGAAACTTGTCTGGTTGTGTGAGCCTTGCTGCAAAGGGGCTTCAGTCCCAGTAGTGAGAATCTCACATGATGGGAGTGTGACTGCCAGAGTGCCTCCCGAATGGTCAGATGGGAAAGTTTCTGTAACAGTCTAAAAGATATTGTTTATGTTTCTCAGTCGGTAAAATGAAAATACAAGATACTACAGCTTTATTATATTTGCTTCTTTTAAAGAGATGCTTACTAATTAAAGACATCACTTGTTCAGATTATTGTCAAAATATTAATATAGTTAAATTACTTATCACAATCCCACAAGAAAAAATATACAAATAAACTGTTACACTAGAACACAAGGAATTGTTCAGAAAGCAAAATATATTTGCATTATTTTTCTAGTGTAAAAACAAAGGTTGTACAAACTTATTTCATGACCCTGAATTGATTTAAGCTCATAAATACTTCTTTTAGAAACAGCAGGACTGCAAGCTGCTACAGGTGGAAGTGGTTACTAGGACAGGGTCACACTAACAAGTATGCCGAATGTCCCATCAGGAAAGCCTTAAGGTTATCCTATCAGTTTTCCTTCGTCAAAAGCCAACTTTTCCAGAGAGAAAAACTTCCACTGCTCTTAGTACCTATCTTAATTTCAGCTAAGGGGTTTTGCTTCCCACAGACTCCTTTGATCTCTTCCTGTCTACGAGACTGGGAGTTCAGGGATCTCCATTCACACTTCTGGAGAGGAAAACACCTTCCTGTGGGGTAAGGTTGTGTATCTGAAAGGGAGAAACCATTCAGAACAATGGGGCTACTTCCTTCTTTCTTCTATCTTTTCAGTCTGGTTCAAATCATGGATTATTTCCTCCTGTGCCCACAACTGGACATACAGTTTCACAGCACCCTATGACAGTCCTAGCAAATCCACATGGCAGCCAGTAAATGGTCTAAAGGCAGAGAAAATTCATGCCTGGTTAGTTTGGTCAGTGTAAACATTCCCAGAAACATGTTAATCTTTTTAAGCATAAACAAAAGGAGCACAACCTTCCTTCAACCTTTATTAACCTTAAGATCTTATTTTCCCCAAATATTTACAGTTAATTCACTAGAGGTGTCAAACTTGCATCAAAACTAACAGCTACGTTTAGGGTAAGTCTAACACACACACATGCATGCCTGCATCTGTACACATACATATATATATACATATATGTATATATGCGTATGTTGCTCTAATTTATAAGAATATTTTTTTCTAGAGGAACCTGCAAAATAGATAAACAGCACACAAATACATGTATTCTAAAGTATCTAGTATAAAACCAAACCAACAAAAAGAAACAAAATTAAGTCTCTTGCATTTCCCTGCTGTAAAATTTACATACCCTCTTTGGAAAACCCTTTAGTACATAGAAGTACTGAAATGATATTACTTTTGTAAACAAAGGAGCACCACACAGGACAATAAATCAGCTGATCTCCAATACATGGAGAAGGATGTAACCTGGAAGATTCATTGCCAAACTGGTAAAAAACAGTACCCAGTTTGTCTGGGATTGATGTTTTTTCATACATACAAATGATCAAGTGAGTTGTCATTGAAACCAAACTAAAGCAAAATGAACAAAAGAATGACTTACCTTCTTCCACTATTTCCACAACTTTACAGGGTTCAGAATACAGATTAGGGGCTAACTTTTAGCTTTAAGAAAGCCAGAATATTTTTAAAGACTACTTTTGATGTGAGGATTAGAATTGCATTTGCTTTGCTTCCAACTAAGAGCAAACATTGAGCTTCCTCATAGAGCTGAACCTAACCACTAATGTAACCTGAACACAAGCACTACTGAGGTGGTCTGGTGGGCCAAGCAACTACTACCATTTTCAATGAAAAAAGCCAAATCACTTTGTACTGTACTAGACTTGGCAGACTGCTTGTCTTCTAAGCAGTTTTTCTTGGCTTCCTCAGTCATCTGAGGGACATGCAGACCACAAACCAGATGTTTCCTCAAATTAGCTGGTCAGCTGAAACTGATTGATGATTTCATGCTCTGATAATAACTAGGTCCTCCTTATCCTAAACATATATTATTCAATAAAAATGAAAACCACCCTTTATACTATCATTCTCATCTATCTAAAATTTACAAGTTGAGAGGGATAAACTTTTTTCCATAGTAGCATGGCTTATGAAATATTTCGCAATCTCCTTAGATGTCTTTGGAGCTGTCTTTGAGTATATTCACTCCAAGGGCCAAAGACTCCTTGAGTGAACTCAGCACCAATTGCTATTCTCCTTCCACAAACCATGTCCAACAAGCAACTTGTCACACCTACTGTTTCTCACCCATTCTCCTGGTGAGCAGCTAGTGAAAACCTCTTTACAAACAGCTGAACGTATGAAGAAGCAGAAAAATAATCTCAACAGCCACAGTACTGCAGCAAAGATTGTGTCTGGGTTGGGTGGTGAGTATCTGCCTTTGTCCAGGTAATGAACGTGTTGTGGGTTTTAGCAGTGCTCACATGCCAGTATTGCCAAACCAGAGCAATGTGCTATTGTGACTTGAATCCATGAACCTGTCAACTTCCCATGACTATCATCTCACTTGAATGAACAAGCACCTATGGATTGCAGAGTTCCTGAAACAAAATTTTATCCCATAATATCTTCTTTTGAGACCTGCTATGGAACTGATTGAAATTTCAAAACACAGGGAGGGTTAATTTGCAGTCTAAACTACACAAAAATGGATTTTTTCCTAAGTATTGTTGCCCATTATCATCAAATCACAAAATAGGAAGCAAAATGTAAGGTCTGCCAGCTTATGTTAGAGAAGTCAGAAAACAGTTGATTTGTTCAACTATTAGTTCTGAGGCAACAGTTAATGTCAAAACCTAAAAAAACGTGTTTTCATTTTTAAGTGAAGTGTTCATTACCTTTAACTGAACATGACTGTTCATTTCATAAGCATTTATCTGTTCACCCATACTGCAATTTAAATGGAAATATTTTTACAGGTCAGATAGTCTGCTTATTTGATTGTAAAGCTAGGAATAATAATTTCTTGATGCTTTCTACATTATTCTTGAAAAAGTATTAATGCCTTAAAAAACAAGGGAAACAGTAGCTACCCAGGTCCAGAACAGAAGTCCCTTTTCTTTTCTGTTCCATGAAGTAAAGTAGCTAGAATATTAGATATGTAAGCAGCACCCTAAATTGCATTTCTTCATTCTAATTCTGGTATGTACTATCAACTAATAATGCACATCCCTGTTCATTAGTGCTCTGCAGTAGGGTCACATTGGAAAGACCTCTTCATTACTCATGCACTGCTTGTCAGCACACAGACTGGAGCAAGATTACTAATACATCTGTCTACTTTTACTCAGAATATTGATGTAAAATCAGTCTCATTCACTGTCTGCACAACCAGAAGGCCGTCCAACTGGAAAAAGAAGAAAAAATCTTATTTTTCTTATGAAATATCCTAGGTGGAAATGAGGAGTAGATGTGTGTGGTTTACTAAGCTGTATTTGTAGTTTGCAATAGTTATTCAATGACTTTATTTCACAGATTACCACATGTAATGCTGAAAACTAAAATGCCAAAAAGGTACATGCTACTCTTGTAAAGGAAAAAAATAAGGGAAAAAAAGGAGAAAAAAAATGTGTATTCTAGTAGATTTTCTGATATGACTCATAACACAAGTAACACAAATCCTCTCCCCAACTTACATGCCAGCTTGCATTAAAAAGTTTTGCCTTCCTTTTTTTTTTTAATGGCTTTTACAAAATAAATTACTGTTAAAAATTATTAGGTCAATATTTAGCACTGACTATGAACATCTGCGGTGATTCTGGTTGCTTTCTGCTGCTTCAAAATAAACCAACAAAAAGCCCCCAGTATTCAAGCAATTTTCTCACCTATCACAGTTATCTTCCTAATTAGGCAGAGTGTGATAAAATACAGAGAAGAAAAAAATATAGGGAAAATGAAACCCAAATTACCTAGTTACACTGACTGTCACACAGATTATTTCTTGTTCTCTATTAAGTTGAGAGTAAACAACTAAAACAGTTGAGAGTAAACAGTTGAGAGTAAAGCAAGTAAATGTATTACTACTCTTTCTCAAGGCACATAGAGTTCTAATAACTGGTAGAGAACTGCTACCTGTAACATTATAGGGTTAGACTTCTACAACTCAGCTCTGTCCCCGCTCGCTGTGCTTCACTGTCTCACTTCACTGACATAACATAAAAAATTGTGCCCACTTATTAAATCATTTGCAATTTTTGATCACTCATACAGGCATTGTAATATCCTTTAAAATTGTTCTGGGCTTACTTATCATAAAAGTACAATTTCCAAAATGAAGTCTTCAAACACTTTCTGTGTTTAAAATTTTAGTGCAGTGGTTTCAGGAAAAGAAGTCACAGATATTACAGACAATTTTACTCTGTCATTTTGATCTTTTTAATCAAATGCCACCTCTTCAAAGGACTTCGACAAATTCAGAGTGTCCCCAAGAGCTAGTTGTTCCATTTGTATTTTGATTGACCAAGCAGTCACAAGAACCTTAGGAGGACAGAGAGTACTGTAGCAACTTCATAGCTGTGTAAACGGTCTAATTTTTGACAGTTAACTGTTTATTTGAAGAATTCAGTGTGACTTGATCTTGTAGTACTACCACCTGTGAAATTCTATGCCATGTACCAAAGGCATAAATGTTCTTTTATTATTTGCAAGACTAGAGTACACCAGTGGGTACTACAATACAAATGATTGTCATCTAAGGCTTTCAAAACAAAATTAAACTTTACATGACTTTTCTGAAGATGCAGGAGGTAAACTGTCTGAACAACTTATTTTTCAGTTTGCTTGAAATTCTGCAAATGAAATCAACATCTTATGTGGATGTGGATTTTTTTTTTTTTTTTTTGACAGTGAAACAGTCAGAAACATAGCTGAAAGTAAAAAAAATCTCCTTCTGGGTTTGAGTAGTTTGGGAATTTCTTTGTTTTGCACTGAATTCAAAGCAGTTTTCAAAACTAAAATGTCAAATACTAAACCTAGAAATTGGTGTTTAAGCATATCTAATTTGAAGGAGATAAAAGAGAGACAGGGAGAGAAAATGCTGTCAAACTTAGTCACAAAATCTAAATGGATTAAGGAAATATATCAATACTAACATATCTGCCTGTTTTGCTAAATGATTTTTTGGAGGAAATATTTTGTCTCGTTTAATCAGTCAGCTTGATGCAGCTTTCTGCATAAACTCTAGAAAAGCAACTGATAGTAGCTAAAGATTTGACTCCAGTGCAGATCATGGATACGGTGAGTCCCCAGCCCCCTACCCACCCTAGGATGCTGTGAATTTCAGGAGGATACCCAAATTCAGAAAGGGATTAGGACAAGTCCTGAAGGAGTGATAAACTGATTGAACAAGTTACCATGGCATGGACAAACGCATCGGCTCCAGAAATCTCTACATCCTGGAAGAAATGGCGCAGGTCACAGCACATCTGATCTCATGTTCCAGTGCTCTGGAACTGTTTTTCTTACTTTCCTGTTTGTCTCATGGCAGTAAATCCTTCCCATCTGCTGTTTGCTCTCTTTTGTTATCTTGATTGAAATAGCCCACATTAAAAACAAGCTTTTCACCCTCTCCCACACCTCCCGTCTCTTTACTTTTAACCATTTTTCAGATCCACATTCTGCTTCCCCCTTCTCAAAATAAATGATTTTTTTTTTAAACTAGAGCAAAACACATGACTTTCTGATTGAGAAGCCTGTTTTCATTTTCTTTTTGACATATTTTCTCTAAATTAAACTAAAATTTATTTGATTCTAGGACCTGCTTCACAAGCCTCCAACCCTGGGCGTGGAGAATACATTTCAAAATGAAACACAAACTACTGAAAATGAAAATTTGATAAAATAATTAAGAGCCAATGTAAATTCAGATAAACATCAATTAACTCAATATATTTACATTTATGTAAAGCCATTTTCATTTAAAAAAATCTAGTCTAACAAAGAGGAGTCTAACACCAAAGAACAACACTGTCATGTCTTGCTTTTTTTTGTTTTCTTGGGGCTTTAAGAAAAAAATAAATTAGCTACTGCTTCCACCCTGCAATGCAGGCAGAATTTTAGTACTCTGGGACTGTGAGTGCAGTTGTGGTGGCAAATAATTTGAGTTATATTTCAGGGGTTGCAAGGTACCAGATACTCTTAAGAATTTTGTGTTACTTAAAAGTAATAAAATAGAGCGGAAATTGGGCTGACACAATTCTGGAACTACAGAAATGCAGCTGACAGACCTTGGCTCTTATCAGTCTTTGGCAGGTGCATTTAGGTATTCTTGGGTTATTGCTCTTGGACCTATTAACCTCTACTGAGCCCAGATTTTGCCTCTTACAGTCAAGATCATGCAGGGATACTTGGGGCATGTAATTTAATAGAAAGATCCAGAAAGTACGGAATTTCTTACATCCCAAATTTTTCTGCCACCCTCAAAAATCTCCTCATAGAATAAAGTAAGTTTTGCTTTATCTCTTAAGCATAAAGAAGCAGACTCTGCATGCCAGGATGGCAACAGGACTGCTCTGTAATGTATTTCCCTATTCGTTGTTTCCTTTGCAGACTGCTTCTTTTCATTGCTCCCAGACAACCACAGTACATAATTGTGGACTTGGAAACATCTACATTAAGGGCAATTTTACTGCAAAAGGTAACAACAGATAGCACCATGGATTTTAATTTTTGACTTCTTACATTCCTGACCTCAGAAAGTGTAGTTTTTAGCTGCCAGCTGTGCAAGTATCTTTTCCTGCATCGTATTATAAAAGGGCCCAGAAGATGAAAAATAACTTTTTGGAATATCTGCGCACCACAGGACTTTGGATTATACTCGAGTTGTACTGTGGCATTGCCACTGCCTTCAATGGGACCATTACAGTAACGAATGGGAAAGCAGCAAATAACTCCACAGATGCAGCACTAACATTCAGAGATGAGACTCCAAGGCTTTTTCTCCCCGAAGTTTTGAATATACGGGGTGATAAGGTTTTGGGCAAGATCCAATGCAGGGAAATTTGTAAAAGAATTAAAATAGCTACTGGTGTGCAGCCAAGGCCTCTAGTTACTACTAGTTCTGAGGCTGGCTTCCTTATTTTAATATTTAACGCATATTTTTAATTTCTTGCATGGTACCCCAGAGTACAACACAGTTGCTTTGGCCTCTAGGGAGAAAAGTACTTCGCCTGAAAGGAACTGAGCAAGACTACACAGAATCATAAAATTACAGAACTGTTTATGTGGGAAGAGACCTTTAAGATCACTGAACTCAGTGGACCAGTTTGTCTTGAAACAAAAAGTAGTGTGCCAGACATCAAAGCAAAAAGAAAAAACCAGTAATACTCTTACGGCTATCAGCTGAATTACTCTACACTAGTAATTTAACGAAGTCCCTAAATGTGCAGTGCATGTCTGTAGGTACTCTTATGTTTTTTAGAAAGGTCAGTTTTATGTAGAGATATCAGGTAAATAAATCAGTTCACTAGTTCTGGGACATAAGACTCTTACCTCCACCCTGAAGGAGGAAATACATGATACTATCTCCTCCACTTAGATACCTAGCATGTCAGCAAGGGTGTAAAAAGTGTTTTGGCACATGTAGGGTGCAAAACGAAAGGTTTGGGGAGGTGAGGATATGTAGGTAATATCTACCATTTTGGGAGGGTCATGTGTCCCAGTGTGTCAATTCTTTTCACTAGTTCCTGGAATAGACAGAACATTGTCACTGCACCATCCTGCCATGTGGCAGGATGGCACAGCAGTGCTCTGCTGGTAACAGACAAGGCCAAACCATGGTCTTGCTTCATGACAGTGCTCTGTGGGACTCAGTGTTGCCAACCCAAGTTCACTGTGAAAACAGGACTTCCTCAACACTACAAAACCAGAACTGTACACAAAGATCTATAGTGGACACAGTGGAGTAACTCTGCCCTACTCTGCTTGCTGTTGTGTCTCACGTCTGTACTTTATTCCCCATTGAGGGTAATAGGCCGTTAGCTAAGGAGAACAGTGCTGTTAATGGCTTCTGTTACAATATAATGCTTCGTTAACAGTGCTCTCAAAGAAATCAACAACTTCAAAACTCCCATAATCAATCCAATTTAATCTGATATATGGTCTGTCAAATTGCATTTCAAAAGGCTTTTATAATACCAAAATTCAGTTATCTAATAACAGCATTAGCAATGTTAATTTTCTAATCAGAACGCAAAATCATTAATTAACCATGCCTTCTTTAACTAAAAGAAGCTGCAGTTCCTAATCAGTAACCCTACAGATCCTTTGATGTTTATGCATAGAAAGGGTACATTCTCCCCTGGAAATACCTGTGAGGCTTTCATTAGTGCTGATGTTTGTGTTGGACACAGAATTGCTTCACTGGTTCCGAGCCTCTCCCCTCCTTCCATCTTGTGCCATTACCTACAGCCACAAGAGGCTGCATGAGCAGCACTCCCTAGTGGTCCTCACTTCCTAGAAACAACACTCAGTTGTCCAAAGACCACACAGGTCAGTCTCAGCAGTCCAAAGGTGTTGGTTTGCCATCATGCCTACTGTGCCCTTGTATCAGCACTGCAGTACATAGAAGAGGCTATAATTATAAAAGGACTGGAAACATGTCCCAGAATAAGAATTCTGCCTCACGTAAAGGATCCACCTACCTCCAGTAGTGGCCAGAAGGGAGCCATTCCCCTGAATATTCTCCCAGCACCCAACTATTTATATTTACAGCTCCTGGGTCTGAGTGGTTTGGACTCATGGACCTCTGCCAGTGCACAGCTAATCTGAACTTGATTCCATGCAAACTTTTTGTATCCCCATTTTTCTGCAGAAAAAAATCCCATACGACTACCACTTGTCATGCAAAAACCACATCTGTTTGTTGTTTCATTGTTTGTTTATTTTTAATCTGTTGCTTAAAAACTTGGTTGGGGAAATTCAGAAAAAATATATAAAATAAATACCTTTAATTTACACCATTATTACTTAAACTCTGAAAGTTCATTCCACTCTCTGAAACAACTGTTTCCATACTTCAATATTAAAAAGTCAGCACAACAGCTTTAAAACAGCCCAACAACAGAGGAATTATTCTCAGAATTTCTTTCCAGGCAAAGATTAATGTGTGAGAAGCTTACACTACATATTTAATAAATTATTAAAACAAAAATTAAGAACAGAATAGTAAAACAATAGCTCAGCAACTGTTCTTGCCATTTACAATCAGGGAATTAATTTTCCTGGGAAAAATTGTGCTCCATGCTCCAGGAATATACCCCTTAAACCTGATGATAAACCAACTAGCAATTGTATATCAGACACTAAAACTAAATGACAGCTTTAATGTTACTAGGGAAAATAAAACATATTGCTAAGGCTATAATCTTGTTCATGACAACACTGTAAGACAAGAACAAGAAAGTATGCACACTTTTCAATTTATTTTTATAATAATAGATTGCCATGTAAGAGTTTATTTTCTCTTTTAAAAAAATCCTATTTTTCAGATAGAGCATTTACAGAGAATAAAATGAACCATAAAACACAACCATCATGAAATTTCTTACATGTATATCTAAGTAAGTAAATGGCTCTCAGACTGTGCTCCATCTGTCAAGAAGCTAGTCAGGGAATTTAGTCCCTTCCAATCCTGCTGGCAACTGGTTCCTTAGCCTCAAGCAAATATTTCACTTTGTTTTCTCCATTTGCAAAATATTTGTGCTTTGGCCTGAAGAACAATGAAATGTTCTGAATGCCTTGTTCAGCTAAGCATTTAGAAGTAATTATGCTTAACTTTACACATACACGTAATTACAATGACTTTGATGGAATAGATTTTTTTTGAAAAAGCACAAAAAGAAATTTGTGTAAGATGAGCCTTGAAGAACATCTGTAACTTGTGTTTTAAACTAGAATTGCTAAAAGAACAGCAGATGGATCATACAGTAATGATTATTTTCACCTGTAGCTTGGCTGTTGAGTACATTTACTTTTAACTTATAGGGTGTAATTTCTTAAATTCTCAAATATGACGAACAGGAACATGGCCTGCGTGATTATGCCATTGATTTCCTTCTCTTTCACTTTTTTGTGTATTTTCACTTTTAAAATAGCAGATAATTGCTCATGAGCCTATGCAGATAAAATGAAATTTCTGTGTTTGGCATGTACATGACTAAACGGCTGGAAATTGGATCTGGAGTCATTTTGCCATGCTATTTACCTAGGAAATACTATTGCACACACAGCGTACACAGCTGAGCACTGAATCTTTTAGAAATTTCCAGCTGTTGTAGAAACTCTAAAAGAAGTTGGTTTTGGCTGATTTTACTTATTTTGCAAACAAAAAATTGAAACAGAAGTTGATAGTTAAAGTCACTTTACCAAAGTACTGATTCTGTAATCGGGTGAAACCATATATGTGCTTCAGCAGAAACCATACTGACCTTTCTGCCTTTAACATCTGCTGATTCAACTGGGGGGAAAATGTAGCCCTATTTTTCAGAAAAGTGAGACCAGCATTTCCCATTAGCTTTCTGACTGATGGAACAGTGTGTGCCCTCAGCACACCACTACTGGAAATCAGGCCCCAAATGCCTGATTAGTAGAAAATCATAGAATGATAGACTGGGTTGCGTTGGAAGGAGCCTGAAAGACCATCTCATCTCAATCCCCTGCCATGGCAGGGACACTTTCCACTAGACCAGATTGTTCAAAGCCCCATCCAACCTGACCTTGAACACTTTCAGGGATGAGGCATCCACAACTTCTCTGGGCAACCTCTGCCAGTGCATCTCACTACCCTCACAGGAAAGAATGTCTTCCTACCTAACTTAAATCTCAGCATAGCTTCCAGGAGGACCTGCTCCATGACTTTGTCAGCCACCAAGGTGAGACTGACCAGCCTCTAGTTCCCATGTCTTCCTTTTTTCCCCCCTTTTTAAAAATGAAGGCTGTGTTTCCTTTTCCAGTCAGTGGGAAATTCACCTGACTAGCATGACTCCTTAAGTATGCTTCTGAATATCATTTTATAAACAGGTGTTTTCATAGTAGGCAGTCTGGGGTTTTTTGACTTTTAAAAATCACAAATTTTTCATTCAAAAATGGCCCCTCCCATCTATAAATTATGTTCCCAACCAAATTGCATGACATAGATTAAAATAAGTTAGTGGCGCTGGAGGTTCATGCTCCACCAGGCCCTCCCAACACCCAGGTGTGAGGACTAGTACAGAGCAAGGAGCCTCCCAACCAAGCCTTGGTCCAGACAGTCAAAGAAATATCACATTTGGAAGCAAGGTAACACATATGTGATACTAAGCCTACATACAACTAGTACATTGCATGTAATGCTATTTTCATCATAAGTGTCCAAAGACACCTCCATGAGGAAAAAAGGATATTATGAACAAACTGATAATTTCCATTTTCTGTATCCCACTACATCTTTCATTTAAAATGATACTTCAAGCCATGGACATACATACTGCAGCGGTGTCATTTATTTGCCTTTAGGTTAAAAGCATACCTAGTTATAATAATTATCTCTAATGACATAAAATTATGTACTCATCATTTTCTTATAGCTCATTACTTTTACAAAGCCAACCTGATGGTTAGGCAATAGTGCTCTGCTCTCTAGACTCAAGTTATAGTTCAGTATGTGATATATGAATATACATTACATTTTGCACACACTACTTTTAATTTAGCCTGAAAAACAATTGTTGAAGCAGGTGATTAAAAGTGTACAAGACTGCGAAAAATTCATTACCTAAACATGGTTTTATGTCATTAAATCAGTGACATGTCATCCATCATACCACACAAATTGATAAACAATTCCTGGAATATTTATCATTGAGTCAGTTAAATTTATACAGTCAAGAACAAATGGAATGGACATGGTTAACAATTATTTTATTCAATACATCCACAGTTTAAATGGTTGCTGTTAAGTAATGAGAGAAGTATTTGCCGCAGAACGTACACAACATCATGGCTGATCCTGTAGCTTTTGCATTCGGCAACTCACATCATACTTAAAGCTCATTTTCAGAATACTGAACATTTGTGATGGATGTACATTTCTCCTATTTCCAGCCCCTCTTCCTGGAATGACTTTGAGAGTTCAAGAAAAATAGCTGCAGCAAGACAAAATGGAGGAAAGAAAAATTCCATATTCTACTCCAGCACCTATTATCTATGCACCATCTTCCATTTATCTTCCTTGCACTGCAACGCCAGCCCAGTCTATTTGTCTACCTCCTATTAATGAATTATGAATACACCTGATAATTAAAATTCGGTATTTACAATCCTGGCTGTGCAGTGGCACGATGTGTGACTCAAAGCTGTCGCTCTGTGTTAAAAGCAAGGTATGCAGATCTCCAGGTCTCTGGCAGTATTTCAAGATGGCTTGCTAGAAACACTTAGCAAACATGCTCTTATGACATGGCTACAGTGTATTAACCCTAAAGAGCAGGAAAAAAACTCCACATAATTTCAAGGCATACAAACAAGCACCAACTATTTTGCTTATTAAAAAGTCTGAAAGTTTCTCTCTGAAATCACCTGGTTTTGGAGTCACTTATATTCATCTTCGCGGTTGCAACTGAGCTTTTAATGGCAGCACTCTCCGCAGTAAGCCTGAGGCTGATAATCAGCATTCATAGGCTCTTACCTCTATGGAAGAAACGCTGATGCCCTGTCCCGGCTCACCGCCCAGCCCCCTCTCCCAGGAGGATGTAGGTGGGCAGGCACCAGGCAGTTCATGTCTGGAGCCCAGCAGCTGGCAGCCAGCCATGGAGGTGGGCTCTGCTCTGCACAGCTGGAGCTCAGCGCAGGTTTGTTCCATTACCCTCAAAGAGCTGCAGCGCCCCCAGCTCCTGTGCAATTCTACCAGCTTAGCCCCATCCCCATCCTGTCACCAGCCCTGCCTGTCACCCAGTGCATACACATCCCTTCCCGAGGCCCAGCCGGGATGGGAGGGTGGCTGCAGAGACACCGGCACCCGCAGCGAGGGGCTGCCACCAGCCCCGCGTGGGAGCACTGACACCTCTCCAGGTGGCGGCGAGGCAGCAGCTCCTCCACAGGGCGGTAGTGACCCGTGAAATGGCATCAATCCAACACAACACCTGCCCAGGTGTGCCTCGCTGAAATGGAAAGTACCAGCCTGGCCCATATCCACCCACTTTGGAGTTTCAAGGGGTTTTTTTTAAGATTTGTAATATTTACACAGGCGATTCTGGGTTATTGGTTTTGAATGTGAGATAAAACAAAACAAAACAACCAACCAAAAAATCCCAACAACAAAGCAAAACCATCATCCCAAGCATATCTGAAAGATCACGCCGGAATGCTCATAACTCTTGCTCATGGCTCGATCACATCACTAACCTTCTCCTTAGAAAGACACGCATGTTAGAAGGACATGTTCTGCCCCCTCTGCAGAGGGACTTTGCTTCAGGTCATAGCTGTTATTTTTGACTAAAGAACGTGGAAAACAGACAGCAGGCATGACAAAACATGTAAAATACATATAAAAACCAACCCTGATAGTTGGCAGGTTCCTTTCATAAAGGTTGGTGGATATGATGGCCAAAGAGGAAAGGGAGAAGGCAGGGCAACACCACATCAGGCAGTTCACTGGGACTTGACTCCACTCATCTGCAGCTGCCTGTTCTCATTTTTCCAGGGTGCCCTCATTACGGCCTAGACCCAAGAGATCTGCTGTAACCTCTTGAGATCCAGAGTGTGCTTTGGGCAACACCACAGACAATGATAGAGGAGCAAGAGGGGCAGGACAAGCTGCTGAAAATCACTATCATCCTATGAGCACATGGAGTGGCACAGGGATGACTTGCTAACTGTTTCTACAGTGCATGTGCACATCCCTAAATATCAGAAAACAATAATTAAGTTGAAATAGATAAGGGCACCACCTAAAATACAGTTAAATATACTAGTTGCTGCTCAGGGACAAATTCACTTTGGTTTTTCATCTCTGCAAATTCTGAAAATTGCCTTAAGTCTCTGAAATGTCTCTGGCTTCCCACCCTGTGAGGCACAGCACAGCACTGAGCCAAAGCTTTGCCCCAGGAATTTCTAGCTGCTCTTTTTTTGTTCTCACACTGGGTGCTCTAAATAAGCAACTGAATTAATATTATCGCAGACTTATTATTTCTGTCACAAATTTTCAAAACTACCTATATGAATAACTGTAAGCCAAAGTCCTTCAGGGACTGTCATAAATCGAAAAACTGAGTGCTAGATTTAGTATTTTGATCATTTAAGTAGCTGAAAGTAGTATAAAAATACATGCACCGAAGGACAGCTTCTCTGTCAGCTCCCCACATTTACACAGACTCCTGGGCAACAGTTTCCACCAGAAATTAACAACTTGCTCTAAGTAAATGAACTCCCATCCAGGCTTCCAACAGAGTATTGGAAGTTGCCCTGCCAAGATGTGCAATGCATTAAGTACCTGAAAATCTTTTCCTGAAAAGTGTCCTAAAGGCTTATAGTTCTCCACATAAAGCCAAAATTTTAAAGTTTTAAAATTTTAAAGAGCATTTCAAAGGTATTTAAGTGTTTTATAAAGCTTTCTCTACATACAGATGGAAGAAACCAAGTAAGATGTTCTTGCGTGTGCCTGCCTCTACAGCTCAACCTAAGACACCATCCCAAAGTGCTGTAGCACAGTCTCAATGACTAGTCCCTATTACCCAAAACCTCTTTTCTTCGGGACAAACACTAAGTCAACTTAGTGCATAATCTGAAACACAAAACACTCCTAAGAAAACAGTCTGAGCTCCAAAAATTAATCTGGATAGGGGCTCTCCTGGATGAAATATAGATGCAGGAGAAAAAGGTCCCAAGAAGGACACAGTTGCCAGCAATCTTCTGCTCTCCTCATGTCCTTCAGAAAGCCAAAAGGAGATGGAATTACCAGGTTAGACACAGGACTGGCAGAAACAAGATGTTCCAGCTAACCTCTGCTGCAATCCTGCAGGACCATTGTGAGGTGGTGTAGATCCAAACAGACATCAGCGACCAAAACATCTGTTTAGTGAGGATGACCACAGAAGAGAGCAAGAAGTATTACATATAACCTCTGATGTTGCCTTCTCATACAACAATGAGTGGCCAGCTGTTGGTGAAAGTATTTCATGCAGTGTGGCACTGGGAATGTCCACATCCAGGCTGCCCTCGGTGGAAGTCTACTGTGGGTTACAACTGGCTACAAAGAGAGCAGAACTGTGGTACATCCTGGATTTTAGGAAGCCTGAGCCACTATTTTCTCTCTTGAAGTCAAGCATCAGGATACCCACATTAATGGAAGTGACACACACAGTTCTCTCAATCACCCATGCCACAGATGCAGGGAGATAGTCTCCTGCATTCCTGTCTTCTGACAGGTTTTCAATGTTTCCATCTGTCTGCTGAGAAAGGTGAGAAAAAGGGGCAGGTTACCACTAAAAGCTGGAGTTGTTCTGTATTCTCAGTGTGGAAAGTTACACTCTACATCTCCAAAAAAAACCAAAAAAAAAAAAAAAACCACCCTAGGATTTTTAATCACTTTGCTATTTTTGTCTCAGTGAAAAAACTATAGCACCAGTTAATTATAGTCACATATATTCTTAAGGAACTTACCATCATCACAGCACTAACAATAGGTACAACATTTGGAAAGCTTGACGTTGAACCTTTTAATTTTAGTTAAATGTGAAACACTTTTTGGGGGGCCAGGAAAAGGCCCCAAAGGATTTTATTTCAGTAGGCTGAAACTGCTAACTTACTGTGCCAGCAATCCAAGAGTTTGCAGGCAATCCTTTCGCAGACATACCAGATAGGAAGGTAGTGCATTATTATAATGCACATCTTAAGAAAACAACAGGCTTAAAGCTATACCTGTGTGTTACATTTTTGGTGGTACACACTTAACTCTCACTAGTACTTCTAACATCTACATGATGTGCAGTAAAGACAGAAAAATGTCTTATGTAAGTGTGCTTCCCCTGAACTGGAGAGATTACCCTTTAATGTTCTTCTGTCTTTTATATACACAAGAGGAAAAAAAAACTTTCTTCATGGTGCCAATTCCTCTCATACATGCTCTCTTTCATAACTTCATTTGTGCAGTCAATTGCTCACATATGCAATAGGAAGGTGGCAGTACAGCCCTGCTTCACCATATCAAACATAAGGGAGCACGAAGGTGAGGCTCTGGAGAGCAGTTTCTCAAGGTGATGCTGCTGGCAGGGGAGATCCACACCTTTTCAAAGGGGTTACATTATGCTGGATCTCATTTTAATCTCACAGACACTATATAAGTGCAAGAAGCTGCAGTAATTATTATTATCCTATTATTGTAATTGCTCAAAGGATTTTCTGCTAGTCTCCCATTTAGCTTTTTAGTGAAAGGCCGACAAAGAAAATGTGATTAAGGTGTGAAGCTCTGGTGCCTTCCAGCTGTTCTGAAGCGCGAAAGATTCCCATCATAAACAGTAACTGAAAGAACGATGGGCTTTCAGGTGCTTTCATCAGAAAATAAAAATACAGGAGTCCTTCAACATCTGTTAGAGACCCTGAAAAAAATGGAGGGAAGCAATCCAATTCATTCAATCCAAAACCATTTTTTGTGGTACAGCACCACCACTCCCTCAAAATATTTAAGTATTGTTCATGATGGAGTCCAAGTCAGACTGAAGGGAGTAAGACAGAGATGGAAAAAGGCAGTTTTTCTGAGGTCATATAAGGATGTAATTTCTTTTCTGTTTGTAACCATGAAACAAATGTTTCATGTTCTTTCCCTTCCTTTCCCGGCAGTAGTTAAGCTGACAGCTACTTGTAATCAATACATTACAGCAGCTAATAAGCTGCTGCGGCTTCTGGTGCTGAACACAGAAGCCACAACAGCCTGTCCCAAGCTGTGGGCTAGGAATGGGTCATGGGACTTAGATTCTGGGATGCTGGGATCCTCTTCAGCAATTCAGAGCCTGGGAAACAGTGTGTCCACTGCTTTCACTGGTGGTGCTTCTTGAATACTATTCCCATGTTGTCATGTAAAGCTGGGGCATGTAACAATAAAATCCAGGGAGAATGGATGATGGAAGAGAACAGAATCTTCTGCGTCTCTTTGAACAGTACTTTTTAGTCTTTTGCTCTTCCATATCTCCTGTGCTCCACTGGACACAGGGACTATGTGTTACTTCCCCCTTTGTACCAAATTTTCAACTTGGCACAAACACGAGGTCACCTTAAAGTTTTTTAAACTCATGTCAGCTCACACCAGCTATAATCTCTGGTTCACAAGTGCCAGCCACACCCTCCTGCTCTGTTTTCAGATGCAGAAAATTCCCCATGCAGCACAGTGTTGCACATCAGTCCTTTCTCTTCTCTCTGAAACCTCTTTCCCCAACACTGAATAATGGTTTTTCTTCAATACACAGCTCCTGATGTATCTTCAATCCCTTCTCTCTCCCAACTGATGGTCAGTGGAGGGCAAAGAGCAACCTCAGGTGCAAGATCTCAAATTCACTGAAGTCCTTATTCCAGGTAATCTGTTAGTTCTGGGTCTGCAACAGTGCCTGAAGAACCAGGGCAGACCCAACTCCCACCTGGGTTCCAAATCATCTCACACAGTGCCTGGCCAAACCTTGTCAATTATCTGCTGCACACCTGCATTTGCCTTAACTGTGCCTGTTCTTTTTCTGAGTTATCCAAAAACACCTTTTCATTTTCCAGCTGATTTTAATAATAACTGAATAATAAATCATTTAAATAAAGCATTTAATGGATGGAGTGATAGTAAAGAGGACATTGCAAATACAGCTATTAGTATACCAATAATTAATTGCCGAGGTCTTCCTTTACTATTTGTCTTTGCTTTAGTGACTTACAGTATAAGGAAAGAAAGGATTTGTCCTTTTTGTTTCTTTCTATATACATTTGCTATTCATAATAGTGCAACAGATCATCAAAGACAGCTATGGGAGCACTTCTTGTATTCCTTTATTCAGTCTTTTGCTTTCTGCAAATATTCTTGTGTTTTAAATCTCATTCATCATCATGTTTGTGTTCAGGCTGCCATCTCCTCTGACACACAAAGCAGATGAAACCAGGGATTTCCAAAGCTAAATTCATAACTCTAGATATCTTAAGCTAACAGCCCAAAGCCTCCAGGTGAAAGCAGTAATAGATTCACATCCTCTGTGGCTCATAGAAAGTGAAATATGTGTAACATATATGACCATTAAGTGGTATTTGTAGGTAGATGAGTTTGTGAATACAAATAATGGGGATTAGCATACATTTGTTAGCAAAAATGTACTTAATGGTCTTTGAACATATTTACTGAGCTTACATTACTGTTGCTTTAAGCCACAGTCCCTACTGGGGGGTTAGGAGATGTTTTTTTTCTCACGAGAGGGAAAGAACCCCACCAGTTGTATGGGGGTATTTTTCAAGAGAACTTGAAAAAGACCCCAGTAAGTCCTCACAAATCTTGCCATGGCATAAGCCATGCTACTAAGTGTCCCATGCCACCCTTCTGTGCAGGCAAGACACAGTATCAACCATCCAGCCCTTCAGGGGCGCTGGGAGCTGCACAACTGACAACTGAATGCAAATCATGCCTACTACAGCATCTATCTAAAGTAAAGACCAACAATAAACCCAGCAGACATTTTTTTTCTTGCCTGGTCTATGGCTCCTACATTCAACACAGATAAAGACAGTAGGTGACATATCCCAATGATGTGTTGATGACATGATGATTTACCTGAGATTTTTTCAGTCTTCAGTTCAACCCTGGATTTCGAAAAAAAATTATGGGTTGGATAAAGGAATCGAGGTTGGCTGACAAGTATCTTGATGATCTGACTGGGTGATCAAAATGGTCCCACCTAGCCGTAGAATACAGCAATCTGTGAACATTATTACATGCTATCCACTCTCCCATTTATTTAGGTGACCTTCACTCTTTCTTCTTTGAAGGAATGATGGTCACAGCCATCAACCAACACTTCTTCCCTCAGACTGCTTTCACATCTTTCCTGTATCATCTGCAAGTACTTGTAACTTGGATCACTTTCATATGGCACTCCTGACCTTCCAGGCACATACTCTCATGGGACACATGTAATCCCACAACAGATACCAATGCAGGTCCTCCCAATACACCTCTTATGCGCTTTCCCTTGGACATTTGCTTGTGCCTCCAGACAGCAACTCCAATCATTATCTATATAACATATCACTTACAGTATTACTCTGCTTTTACCACCCAAGAGAGGCACTGAACAGACTGATTTTTTTAAAAAGGACCTGAAAAAGAAACCCCCCCGACCAATTCTCACCTGGAGGCCACACAAACAGACAGATACAGTGTTAACAGACTGTGCAAACAGCCCCAAAAGCCCCACTTGGCTTGTGCTTTCTACTCGGAGGAGAAGTGAGAAAAACTCCTGAGTCGGCCAACAGCTCATGACTATTGATTTTTAAAGGAAATTATCCGCCCAGCTGCAGTTTTGAAAAGTCCACTCTTACACACTCTTCTCAGTTTAAACGAATGGAAACTACCAAGGCTGGAGGCCTTTATTAGCAAATCTCTCCAGGACAGATCCACACAGAAAACCTGGAGGAAATCACTAAAAGAAGATCCTACTCTACTCTGCTGAGACTAAATGTGTGTAAAATCTTGTTCCTTTTTCCCCCATCAGCTTAGGTGAGGAAACACAGGACTCAGTGTATTGATAGGCACATGCTATTTAAAAAATATTACAGCTTTTTGTCCTGCGTTTTACAAGAATGTATCTGTGCTTGATGAAGTCTTGCTCCTTTAGAGTCAGTGTTTTCCAGACCTCAATATAGCATCATCCAATACATATCTCACATTAACTAGTAAAATGAAACACTTCTATGGTATCTCAGGAATATTAAAGTAGAACAAGAAGCTTTTGGGGATAAATAATATACTACATTTTGTACTTTCTTTGCTCTACAAGAATTTGTCTCTTTCCCCAGTTTCTACCTTGAATATGTATTACATGAATCACTTTACCCACTGGGAAAACAAATCTGACCCTGACACTGTGGTATCAGTGAAATCTTTAACAAAAAGGAATCATAGAATGGTTTGGGTTGGAAAGGGATCTTGAAGATCATTAACAATGAAGCATAACACATAGTTGAGAAAGAAATTTTAAAAAATCAGAATATTTTTTATAAAATTCTTAATTTTTTTGCATAGTAATTTCTAATACTAACTTATCATCTTTTACACCAAAATGTGAAAATTTAAATTTCATATCCTTGAAAACCATGTCAAGCAAAGTATAAAAGTCTCAATTCTTTTCAGCAATTAACTCTCTCTACCTGTGAACTTTTCTAAACCAATTTCACAGATATTCACCAGGCATACCTGAATTGTACAAAAAGACACTGTGCAAATAAAAATGCAGTTCAAATTTTATGGGTTTAAAAGAGTACTACATGGAAATACACCATAAAAGCAACTGGAAGAGTGTGCATGCAGAAATGGCACAGAATCTACCCCAATTTGTATTTACAGAAAAAAACAGCTGCAGTCATGATCATGTTGTCCATGAATATAGTAAAAGGTACTGCACAAGCCTCCATTTTTCAGGAGCAACTGTTGCATATAAATACAACACTGAAATAGCCTGTGGAACACAAGAAAACAGTAGCCCAACCGACTTTCTTTGAAAACAGGCAATTATGTACCAGCTGTCCAATTTCTAAACATTTTGGTTTTTAAAAATAATAGGAGTTAAGTAATTCAACGTTTTTAAAAATTTGAGCTATGAGATGAAAAATGAGAACATATTCACCTTACAAAAAAAGTGGATTCCTTTTATTCCTTCTTTATAAGAGGTTCCAATCTGCAATCACTGCTCAGGTAGAGCCCCTATTTAAACCACAGACAGCTCTGTCTGGGGGAAATCTGCAGGACAAGGGGCCAGTGATTGTACTGGAATTTGTTACTGTTAGCACAGCTGGCCAAACCCCAGCCATAACAGTAGCTCTGTAAAAAGTGTCCGGGTATTCCCACTTGAGTCCAACATAAAACTTATCTATAGTCACCTTTGGAGGAACTGGTGAAGAGGAAGGACAAGCTGGGTCTTTCCAATGCACTGCCAAGACACAGGTGGCGGGAATGTGTCACTCTGGCTTCATCTCCTTACCATAAGGAACCAGAAACCCAATAGCTGCAATTATTTGAACAAGTCAGGCAGATGCTTTATCTGGACTATGGGAAAAAGAGTAGGGAAGAAACAGAGTCCTCACAAGGAGGTAGCATTACTGAGAGAAGACACTTGCCCCATGCATTATTGCACAGAGGAGGACAGATTTTCCCAAGTGCTCAGCGGTAAGCAGTTCCCAACAGCAGGTGCTGCTAAGGACTCTGGAAAGTACTAGAATGTCTCTGAGTGCCAAAATGTAGGAGAGCCTTCCTCTTTGAATGTGGGTGCCTGAAAGCAAACATCACTAATACAGAATTTTTAAGAGTATTCAATGTATAACTGCATTGACAAACAACTGAATCCATATCAACATTGTTAAAAGTTAGTAAGATCTTGAAAAACAAGAATAAAACCCAAAAACTATGTAAGAACGAAAACTAGACAGAGGAAGACAATAAAGCTTCTGAGAAAATTATTAAAAGTAAAGTAAAATCAGAATTTCCAAACAAGACACTGTGATCAGATACTTTTGAGTAAATTTATTTTCCAAAATCCAGAACAATTCTTGATTTACACAGGAATAAATTATATTGTTTGACTTTGTGTCCTATCACATAATTTTGGTATGCCCACCTCAGCTGCAGAAGCAGACCTGGTGCTATAGTAGCCCAAAATCTTTGCCTCAAGCTAAGCACCTAGAGGAATGGAAATGAAGAGAAGAGGCCAGTTTTTCCTATTAATTACACTGGTGTGATCATATGGACATCTCTGTTTTTGCACTAGCACAAATTTCGTACCTATGAAATCAGTCATATACTAAGACATAGGAACTATGAGAAATGATTTGGTTTAACATGTTTAAATCCAAAGAACTTCACCTGCTCACAATCTGAAATTGCACAATTCATAGTAGCATCTAAAACTGCTAAGAAATCAAAGCAGACGTCTTCCTCTCTCATGAACAAGCGAGTCTCAAAACAATCAAGACCTAAAAATGAAATGCATGAGTTATTTTGACTAGCATACAAACTTAGATTACAATGATAAAGCTGAAGTTAATCAATTTAATTTAATTTCTCCTACAGGAGAAGTACTGCACTGCATTGGCTTCTCCAGAAGGAATGAAGGAACACAATATTTCTTATGCATTAATTAATTAATTAATTAATATTAAATATTTCTGTAGGCTACTATAAAGCTTTTGTATTTACAGTTTATGCCTGTCCAGTAGCATGCTAGGACAAAAGTCTTGTTTAATGTGTGTTCTGAATTTCCAGTGTAGAACCCTGACTATAATTCAGCGAAGGCCCATCATTTATTTTCCCAACAATAACCTTGAAAATTAAATCCAGACTCTGATGAATTGCAGATATCGACAGCTGATCTCTCTGTTTTATGGCTATTTACAGATATCACATTTAGAGCTGTAAAACTCTTTGAATATGGATGTTCTTATCTCTTAGATACAGAATCCTTCTTGTCACCCCAAGTACACACGTTCTTTGAGTCCATCAGGAAGTACTAATAATAAAAATTTTAAGAGAAATTGTTTTCAATAACTGGAGTCTAGCCTGAGATAAACTCCATGTATTAAAGCAGAATGCTCACTGCAAAAGGATTTTGGTAATCAAACCTATTTTAGAAGGGTAAATTTTAATCCAGTTCCATTTTTCTAGCCAAGTGGCACACTATTTGCTTTTGCAGTTAAAACCTGACTGTGTGGTGTGTCTTTATGGTAACTCCCAACACACTCCAAACTGCAACCTTGGGACTACTGCACTGCTCTTGATAGCAATACACCATTCAGCTGTGTGAAACCTCACTTTCTAAATAAAGAACACCATGGTTTTAAATGACACTGATTATTCAACTAAGGTTACGCTTCTATTGCTAAATTGAGTTGTAATTATAAAGCAGAATTAATAACCAAATTTAATGAAAATCCCATTATGATGCAGCTGAGTAAATCAAAGTTGAAACTGCTGTAGGTAAAATGACAGATAGTCACAATATAAGGGCAATACGACATGTGAATCTATTTCCTCAGATTTCTGGAGGTCTCAGCAGAAAGTTAACTCCAAAATGACACTGGCTCTTCCCTCGCTAGCTTGAACAAGCCCAGGGACAGACACACAGAGAGGGGAGGGTGACGAGGGAGGCTCCTCAGAGCCACCTCTGACCTCAGTAGATCTTCCCCAGAAACTGCATTCCCACTGATGAGGCAGAATCAGGCCCTTCAATTTCAGGATACTAAACCCACATAAATCTAGAAGGCACAAGAGTCAAAGGTACTAACTCTTGGAGAAAGAGGAAAGTTATTCCAAGATACACATTTTTATTTCCAATGGGCTTTTCTTCTGATCCATGTGGCCCATAATAAACGAGGGTATGTTTCGGGGGGGGTTGCATCTACTGGGATTAAAACCTAGTAAGAACAGAACTGTGCAACAGAGGAAAGAAGTGTCTGATTTGCCCTAAATTACACTTATTAGGCATATATTTATCTTATAATACATATGAAGTCAGACTAAAAGAGAAAAGCTTTACTTTTAGTACAAAATGCTAATGAAACTTGAATCAATCTCTTTTATTTCCCATTTAGCCTAATTCTGTACAGACTGCTATAGGTTCAGGATTTCTGACAACAGAAAAATTTCAACAGAAAAATTCTCAACCACAGGACAAGAGCTGAAAGGTCAAGAAGCAAAGAGCAAATAGGTCTTTGTAAAATTACAGCATTACCTCTCACAAGTATTCAAGCATGCTTAATATTGACTGTGTTGCTGAGACATATAATGTGCTATATAGATGGCACATGGATGGAAGGAAATTATTTTTCATTCAGCTAAAGAATAAATATATACAATCCTCTCCAAAAATCAATGTATTGCTCCAACATCTGAAATCATACTGAATGTAGACAGATTTCTAATCATGAGCAGAATTTCCTGCTTATAAGGTGCAAACCAATGTATGCCAATAGACAAATGTTTCAGCTCTGGTGTATTGTGTTCTGATGAGTAGGAATCTTGTACTATTCATGTTTTGGAATAATTTCAGCTCTGTCAGTAAGAGGGATTCTCTGAATAATGTATGTAGTGCAAAAGAAATGAACAGAGTTTAAATAAAACACGCAAATGCAAAGGGAAAAGAAAGAGGACTGAAATCCCCAAAGTGACATAGATCACATCAATTTTGCTAACCTACAACAGATTCTATGTGCTAAAGCAACCTGTTTCATACCCATTCATGACTTAAAATAAAAATACTAATGTTCTAGGCCTGTTTGAAGAAAACAAAAATGCGTAAAATAACCATTGGAAATTAGTAATGACACTGAATACACAAAATTATTCCAGTTCCAAAAGTACTCCTGGGTGAACATTCAGATACATGTTTATTACCTGGTGAAAAGAAAAAAAACATTAAAGTTTTTCCAATGTTGCAGTGAGTTACCTGCTAGTATGTCATCAATAATCTTTGGAATAATCTGTCTACTGTCCCTAACACATGCAAGTGGTCAGGCCCTGAATCTTCACAAGTAACCTCTGCAGCAAAGGGAAACAGAAAGAGATGAAACTGGTCACGTCTCAGAGCTTTATGCTTGAACTCACATGAATATTCATCTCAGTCCAGCAGCTCCAAGGCTTTTGTACTGTATATTTGGGGACATGTGCTCTTGAGTAATTTCTACACAAATAGCAAGAACCAAAGCCACTGTTTCACAGTGGTTCAGCAAAGAGTTTTCATTTCACATTGCCACGGAATCATTTAATTCAGAGCTGATAGTGGGGGTTTCTTTAATTAGGTTAGAAAAACTCACACATCTGTGCTTTAGAAGCCTCTGTCAAGCCAGCAAATTCAATCACATGGAAGCCAGTGTCCTCCAGCTATCAGACAATTGATTTTTGCAGGATTCTGCTCATATTTAGCTTAAGGAACATGAGATATGTTCATTCAGTTGTCAGTTAGTTTGCCTACATTTCACTGGGAGAAGATCTGTTGTTTAGAAAAATATTCTTCAGTATTAAAATGTTTCTTAAAAGATGAACTAGTCACATTATTGGCACGAGACTGCAAAACATGAAATAAATACAAACTTGGACTAATGCAAAAATACATGTGGGTTTAAGTGGCAAGTACATAAATAAGGCCTGTAGGATTACTTCTGTTTAATAGAGACATGTACAGAATTATATGAGCATACACATGCATAAGCATACAGATTTACTCTCCCCTTTCTCCTCTGCCTCCCCCAACATTACCAAGATGCATAATTTCTAAAGCCATTAAACTCCTTGGAACCAAAGCAAGGTTCAGGTAAGAAAAAAAAAAAAAAAAAAAAAAAAAGATCAGGTTATGAATCACTAATCTATAAATGACAGCAAACACAACAGGACAGGTTTTTCTCAGTTAAAACAACATAAACCAAACATAATGCAAGGTGGTTGGAAGAGAGAAGAATCTGAGAATCTGCTGCAAATAGCCTAAATGAGCAAAGTTTTGGGCAAACCCTTTTTGAATCTAAGGTGTTTAGTTTCACACAGAAAAGTGGTCCTATTTCAGACAATTTTAAATTTCTTCAAATCAGAATTAATTCATTAACATTCAAATGGAAATACTGAGCAATATCCTTAATCCAAAAAATAACAAAAGGCTCAGAAACTCAGAACTAGATGCATAGGCAGAATCTAAAATAATTGACTTCACCTAAAATTACCGATTCTAGTATATGAATATTTTAGTCCCATCCTCTTTCACTAAAAATGTGAGTTCAAAAAAGGTAGTGTGTAGTTGGTCTCCACAGAATAAATATTATCAGTGTCTGCAAAAGTTGACATATATTGGAGTATTTTCTCAATGAACTACACCTGCACGGATCTGATTCCTTCCAGTTTCCAAGAATCTTTTGAAATGTTTTTAACTTATGGAATTTGATATTTATTTTCACGCTACACACAAGTAATATGTTATATATTATATGTTATATATGCTTATATGCTTATATGCTATATATGCTATATATGCTTATATATGCTATACATATATATGTTATATATGCTTAATATAGAATTCACACTTTATGGGACATCAGTCTTTCCCGCATAAAATGAATGGAGCCATTTTGGCAGCTCAGAAGCCTTTCTTCTTAAATAAGGTGGCAAGGTCATCTGAAACTTGGAGTAGCCAAGACTCATATAAATAAATTTAGCAATCATGCAATAAATTATTAATGAGAACTGCACAGTACATTGTATGTTTACATATCAAAAAGTGCCACAGAGATGGCAGTGAGAAAGTGAAGAGAAACACAGCACATATTTTAAAGGCACAATGAACACTAAGACATTCCTCAGTATGTTTCTATTTTAAACTCGCTCAGCAATATTGCTTAGTGCATCTACTTCCAGAGGCAATTCACTCTTCAATGAAGAGGAGAGATTCAGAAACTTAAGAGTCACAGAGGAAAACCTATAGAGTCCTGAAATATGAACATGAAAGTAGTAATGCTACTACAGTCTTCAGCTTTGCCACACTGTATGCCACTGTCTTACATAATAACATGAATTCCTTTTAAGAAGCCAGACATACACGAAAATAAGCAGAAAAAATGCCTTGTCCCTCTCAGAGATTAAGATATCTAGCAGGTGTTTTAACCAGTGGTAAAGACCCTGAGGTGACTGAAATGTAGCAAGTTCAGCTAATTATACTTTACGCTTTTTTTAATAAAAAATAAATAAATGTTATCTCATTAGGTAAGGGCATTTTTGTTGTGTTTTCCTCTCATTGTGTATGTGCATCTGTGTGTATGTGGGTGTCTGTGTGTGTGTTTATAAAATATATAGTAGGAAGAGAATATTTGTTCCACTTGAGGTGGTCTGTGAAATCAACTAGATCAGATACTAACTTGATTTGGCACCAATGTATGGATGCATAGAGACATATCCATGGGATGTATGCATTACGAAATGGTAAGAGACATTTACAACCTAGAATATAAGAGCAGGGCTGCCTCAAGTGACATCACCAGATCAACTGCAGCGTCAAGCAACTCAGATATATTATCCTGCACACCACAGCTCTCCTGTCTCCTTTCCAGCCATTAGAAAAGCATTTGTGAGCACAATCATTATCATGTATTTTCAAATAAATGCAAGGCACACCACGCACAGAAGCAAAAAAAGAGTAACTGTGAGGTTTATGGACTTATTGAGACATTCATATTTTTTCTTTACAACAATAAAATTCATCTCCAAACTATAGTAATAACACTAAAGTAAACGTCACATCAGGTTAGTCAGCAGAAGTCAGGAGAGGGAATTTTGCTCCAGTTAGGAACTAACAAGGACTGCTGCCCCTTTTGCTTTTCTGCAAAGGCTATCTGTACTGAAGACAGACTTACTGATGTATTTACAATTCAAGATAACGATGTGGTTTCCTGTTCTTTCCACTGCAATTTACCCGTAAGGTGGTCAGATCAGTGGCATGTTTACTTACAGGCATTTGTTACAGCGAAGCTGTTAGCTGTTTCAATGTTGTCTACATGAGGAACCAAATTAAAAGGTGCTTCGGATGCATTGGGGCTGGTGTTATGAAGAAAGATTGCTAATCGAAAAGCAGTGTATTCCTGATCTGTGTTCCTGATGAAGAGACCACCTACAAAAAAAAAAAAAAAAAAAAAA
>VZRZ01002151.1:282570-362967 GCA_013398175.1 Climacteris rufus | reverse complement strand
CCCCCCCCGCCTTTTTCCTGCCGCTCGCCCATCCTCGGGCGCGCAACGGCGCGGAAGTTTGTGCCACGGGCGCAGGGCGGGAGGGCCAGGCAAGGTCAGTGCCCGCGGCTGGGCGCGGGAGGCTCGGCCGCCGCAGCCCATCGCTGCGCGTCCGGGGCTGCTGCTGTTAATTGCCAGTCATTATTAATGAAGGTGGCTGGGCGGATGCGGGTGCGCTGAGCGGCTGCGGAGCGGGGGACGCGGCTGGGCAGGCACAGAGCCCCCTCCCCGGGGGGGCGCTCCGCTCCGCGCGGGAGCAGCCGGACCCCTCGGCTTTGCGGCAGAGGATGGAGCGCAGGGACGGCAGCAGGGAAGCGCTCGGCGCTGTGGCATTCATGCCAAAGGGAAGGAGAGCAAATGGAAAGGAAAACTTCCCTACTCCTATGCCGCTTCCTTTTCTCTCTCTTTTTCTTATTCGTTTTTTTTTTTTTCATTTTTTTCTGCTTTTTATTTCTCTTGATATTTTTAAGTGGGGAAAAAATAATGGAGTTTTTTTTGTGTCTAGAGTCTTTTCTTGGTGCCTTTGAATTTTTCTTCTCAAGCCATGTAAGTTCCCCAGAGGAGCTGCCAGAAGTCTGAGTCTACTGCAGTTAATAATTAAAAGATATATATATATATAATAAATGATAGGTAATGAAGTCATCCAACAATACCTGTATGTCAGAGAAGGGAGCTTCTAGTTTCACATGTGTCTTTGCGAGATATTTCTATCAGTCACAGGGAATGACTGGAGTTCCAATAGCGTAATTTTAAAATGTTAATTGGAAATATGGAAGAATATTGATTTTTAAGGTGAACTTTCGCCTGTACTTCGAAACGCACACATTTACTCGCAAGATTAGAGCTTTGCCTCCCTTCAGTCTAGTTTACTTTCTTAGTTTATTTTTGCACCCTACATCCCCAAACTCTCCTGTTGCAGGGTAAAAGACAACCCCTTTAATTGCTGCAGAGGGTGACAGTGATTTGTGGAGAATGAGTGTGAGCTCCTTAGCATCTACCACAGGAGAGTAAGCAAAGACCACTGAAAGCAGAGATGGATAGGCAGACTTACCAGCATTGACATGTGGAACTGTGTGTATGACTGTGTGCGTGTGTGTTTGGGAGAGTGTGGGGTTCCTGTAAATGAATTACTTTCTGAGAGATTTCTTTGCTGATCAATGGCAAACAGACTTAACCTGCCTTTCAGAATACTCATTCCTTTATGTTTCAGTAAATCTTCTATTTCTATTTACTTTCCCTTCACGTATTTCAGTCCTTGCTCTGAATCGGCAGGCTTGTGCTTCACACTATTTACCCATGGCTTTTGAGAACCCTGCATTTGGTCTTGCTTGATTTTCTTCTTCCTTGCTTTGCCTCCTTTGTCTCCCTAAATTCTCCTCAAAATTTGATTCCTCTTTTCCCCCATTCTTCATTATTTTGCTTTTTGACTTTGTAAATCCATGTAAAAATAAATGAAAATGGGACAGTATTTCCATGGCTGGCTGGTTCTTCACCTCTAGGAGCAACTGAACTTGGAAATTGGTAAAATATTTAGTTAGTTTCCTGGCACATACTCCTGTGAATTTATGCCAAATACATATTAAATATTAGGATTTTAGACATATACCTATTATAGTGGATAAGCAAATTGCTGCCTACTAACCCAGCTGAGGTATATGCTTTGGTCTTTTTCAAACATAATGGTAGCAGGTTAATTTAAATTTGATTTGAGAGTGCACAAGGAACATACAGTGGTCTAACCTGATCTGACCAAGAGTCTCACCCAGTGGTTTCTACATCAAATCTGTAATTTCTGTTGGAACATATATTTTCGGGAAACATCCAGTCTTGATTTAAAGACTTCAAGGGACAAGAAATCCATCACTTCCCAGGGTTAGTTGTTCGAGTTGATATCTGCTCTCATTTGTTAAAACCTGCATTTTTCTAGTTTTAGTTTCTATTATTTCTAATTCAGAAATGAACCCAGTATTCCTGTAATGGTATCACTCAGTGCTATTCCTGGAAATAATCCTGTCCTCCACTTGACACTCCGTTGCTCACCCAGCTCAGGATCATTTTTGCAGCTGTGGAAAGCGGAGGAAAGAAAGGGGATGAGGCCATACTATAGCAATATTGTTTAAAAGACACAAGGGAAAAAAAAAAAGAAATGCAGTATCAAAGGGGAAAAATCCCATTTCAGTAAGTTTTGCAAAGTGAATGGCAGATAATCAAGTAATTGATCACAATGTTTGTCATACAGAAGAACTGGAACAGGAGAGGTTATGGCAATGTAATCAAGGTTAAGGCTGGATGGAAGGAAAAGTGAGAAGATTTTAGACTCACTGCTTCTCTGGTGGGTTAACTTTGTCTGGTTGCCAAATGGTCACTAAGATCCTCTCCCATTCCCAAAAGGGTGGGGGGGGGGTGAAAAATAAGGTGAAAAAACTGATGGGTCATGATAAAGACAGGGAGATCACTCAGCAATTATTATCACAGGCAAAACACACTCAAATTGGGTAAAGTTAATTTAATTTATTTCCAATTAGTAATAGAATAGAATGGTAAGAAATGAGGACAAAACTAGAAAACCCCCCACACATACCTCTTATCAGACTGCACTTTACTCTTTCTTTCATGACTTCTCCCCCTCCTCCTCCTGAGCAGTACAGAGGAATGAGGAATGGGTGTTCTGGGTAGTCCATAACACTTTGCTGCTCCTTTCTTCTCATGGTTTTCCTCTGCTCCAGGGTGGGTCATTCCCATTGGGAACAGTTCTTCAGGAATGGTCTGTTCCAGTGTAGGCTCTCCATGGGATGCAGTTCCTGGCAGAAAATCTTGTTCAGCATGGGCTCTTTGTGGGCTGCAGCTTCCTTGAGGCACCTCCACATGCTGCGGTGTGGGGTATTCCACAGGCTGCTTCCAGTGTTAATATGTGCTCCATCGTGGTCTTCACCATGGGCTGCTGCGGTGCCTGGAGCATCTCCTCTCCCTCCTTCTTCACTGACTTTGGTGTCTGCAGAGCTGTTTCTTTCCCATTTTTCTCACTCCTCTGTCATGCAGCTGCTATGCAGTGTTTTTTACCCCGTTCTTGAATGTGTTATCCCAGAAGTGCCACCAGCATCACTGATGGCCTTAGATTTGGACAGCAGTGGATCTGTTTTGGAGCTGAATGAAACTGGCTCTGTCTGACAGAGCTCCTGGTGAGAGCTTTTGGTGTCTTCTCAAGGAGGCTGCCCTTGCAGCACCCCCTCCCTCCCCAGCCTTGCCATACCAGCCCAATACAGCTGTACCCTGTACCTCCAAGGAAGAGGAGACCAAAAGGTAGAGCCTGTGAGTTTTCCTGGTGGCAGCTGGAGAGGTGCTGCATGAAGCTATTTCTGAAAGGGGATCCTGGGATTTCCTTACTCCTCAGGCAGACTATGAAAGTTGTGGTTGGTGATTAAGGGAATGAGGGATAGATCTCGGAGCTCCACAATGAAATATCAGAGAAATTAAGAAATTATTGAAATAAATTTTGTTGAATACATCAGTTGTATGAAAATGATAGACTAGGGGGGGTCTGCCTAGGGATTGCTGACTGTCAGTGGTGGAGGCTTGCTTTGCCTTAGGGCACATACAGCTCCTGTTGGCCTTGGCTGGAGGCCACCACTAGAGAGAAGACTCTCTGTAGAGAGTCAGCTGAGGCTGACTATCTGCTGCAGCACATGAATGACTTCTGCTACAAAAGATGCATGAATATGATTTTTTTTCTCCCTCTGGCAAGGTTTGGAAACCTTTGGCTATATGCTTAATCAGATAGTCTTGTGGTGGAACAAAATGCCTGTATGAAAAGGCCCTGCAGGAACTGGAAGAATATGAGAAGATGTACACTAAAGAAGAGATGAAGGCCATATGTTAGCTGGGATTAATAAACTGCAAAGGAGATACCAGAGGCATTCATCTTACAGGAATCCCAGGGGAAAAGCAGGATATGTAGGAGACAGACACATTGCAGTATGGACAGAGTTTATGATGCATATGTAGAAGGTAAATATCCACGTGCTGAAGTAGGAACTTTGATTCATATTAAATGTTCTTGCATCCAAAATGCAAATCCCAGCTATCTGTTCAAAAGGTGTGTCGTTACGGGTCCGGAGACATGTAACTTTGTGAGGGAGAAGAGGTCTTGAGTGAGAAAGGGGGAAAGTAAAGCCGTGCCAATTGTCAAGGATAGGTTGTGACAATTAAGAGCACAGAGAGGAGGAAAGGAGCAATAGACATAAGAATAGAGATCCACCATCACCCCTTCCCACAGGCTGCAGGTGCACAGAGGCAGTGACAGCTTTAAAACAGACAACTCCCTGCCCCTAGCCTGTTTGCCAAGGCTCCTAATGAGCTTTTTCAGAGTAGGCAAATGTCTGCACCACGATGGCTCCCTATGGCACAACCATCTGGGCACAAAGATCCATCCCAAAAAAGGATTCAGCAATTTAGATTAGTCTTGCTTCAAACGCAGTTTTCATTGAAGCTTTCACTTCACAGTGACCAGTGAGGTAAGTGGAAATATTTCTACAGTAAATAAATGATGGCAAAACCAACTGACTCAACACCCTGTCCTTTCTTAGTCCTTTCTTGCCTTATGAAATGTTGTAGCTCATGTATCTGTCAAACAGATCTCTTAAATTGTAAATTCTGGGGCAGGGCTGTGTCTCTTGTGAAGTGTTTAGCACTTTTAGGCAATAAAAAGTAAATAAAAACCAATAATCTATGTAGAATTTTTTACACTCCACCCTTTGGCATGGTCTCATATCACCTTTTGACAGTACTGAATAGATAAGCAGTGCACTAGAAGACGATACAGTTTCCTTTCAGTAGCAGAACTCATTTTCAGGAAATTGTTTTATAGCAATTCCTTCCATTTTGCAAGATTTTTTTCCTCCCATTTGTACTCTTATTATTTTTCATTCATCTAAATTCTGGGCTAGAGAGAAGAGTTAATTATTTTTATTAGTGCTTCTTATTAAGAGTATTATTTTGATACTGGAACAATTGTAATTCAATGCATCTGGCTTTGAATGTGTTTGTCCGCTGGTCCTACTCCTTTCTACTGTGCTGCACATTAACATCATTCTTTGCAAACTCAATGACCTTAAGGAATTAAAGGGATACTGTAAGAGACTATGACCATGATAGGAGAAGTTGTTGTGAAAAGTGGAAAATCCTGATTATAATTAAATTGTGGTGATATCAGTCAGGACTTTTTCCATCTGACAAAAATGTGGTAACACTCATGTAAGTAGGAACTGCCATATTAAGTTAGACTCAATGTCCATTTATAACAGCATCCTATGTGTAACCTTAACTGATACAGGTTTATTAGGGAAGAGTATGAGAAGCTGAGCAATTTTTCATTTAAACTTATGGGGACTTTGGAGAGGTTCTTTCTTGCTAAGTCCTCTCACCTCCTGACAGCCAGGGCTTTGGGATTTCTAAACTAAAGGTTTTACAGAGATCCTTGTGTTAAGTAGTTGCCTACAATTGTTGCCTTATATTTGCTTTCAGTGTCCAGCAGCATCCTATGCAAATGGGCTCTATAATCCCATTCTAAGAAAGTAGTTTATTTAGTTAATTTCAAGCCTTATTTTATATTGGCCATTCCCTGGCATTTCCCTAAGGAAAAAAAAAGGTAAAAATGGTTTACCTTGCCATATAATCCATACCTTTATATACCTTTAAAATATTACCCTTGAGTCACCTCCTTTTGTCTTCCTATAACTTATAGTCTATCGTAATATCAATCCTCATTGCCACTGTTCTCTCTGCTGCTTCTTATGGCTTTCTGAAAAACAGGACATATGGAATAAGACACTGTTTTTCAGGTGTCAAACTGGTTTCAGCTTTACTCATTTATTTTTCTAATCATTCCTAAAATGCCATTCTCCTCTGAGCATGCAGACAATATTTGCAAGGAAACTATCCACAAAGACTTCCATATCTCTTTCCTGAGCAGTAATAGCTAATTTAGAGCTTATCATTGTGTATTTGTAGTTAAGGTTATTTTTCCCATGTGCACTGCTTTGCATTTTTTTTAATACAGAATTTCATTTGCTATTTTATTTCTCAATCAATTAGTATTGTGCAATTCTTCTGCAGTACTTCCCAGAAAGCTTCAGACCCTGAGAATTTGATAAAAGAACAAAATTGGAATCTATGTCCTTTAAATTTGATCTCGTATTTGTTACATTTATAATGGCTTAATTGTTTTTTTCTGCCCATATTTATAACCTGGGCTGCATCATGGGATGTACCTAAGAGTATACAAAAGTTTGAAGCAATGTTTCTTTCATAAGTACAGCTTACTGCAGTAGTAAATGCCAGGCAATTCTGAAGCATGGGTCAATTTCCTCATCAATTAGAGGTGTTCATGTGGGGAAAATGCACCAACTTAAAAACATTCTACCTGAGCCCATCTGGTCTTGTTTATACAGGGAAAAAAATCAACTTTTTCTAATGCTGGCTTCTGCCCATCACTTATAATAATTCCTGAATTCAAAATGAGTTATTGTTAGTCTTCTAGGTAGTGTACAGGTTAGACCAACTATCAGTGAACTTACATGAAATAGTGTTTAAAATGAGTATATTGTCATTTCCTATACTTATTCATTTAAGTACTTTCCTAAAGCAGCAAAGGAAGGATTCCTCTGGGTATATTTGAGGAGTCTGGTTAGTAATCTCCCACACTGAAAAGTCTGGGCATTCCCTGAAAGGGAGAGTACAGGTTAAGAAAGGTCATTCACCCACACGTCCCTCCACCATGGACAGGCGACATGCATAACACCCTTCTGAATCATGCAGTACTTTAAAATTGCCTTTTTTATTTGAGAGCAGGACATTGGTTCTACATCTTCTAAGCAAAGAACAGTCACAGTAACAGAGACAACCCCCCCACAGGTGAACATTTTGTAGTGAAACTGAATTCGATGTGGAATGAGATGGGAAGAAACCAGAAGAAAATAAGGAGACAGAAACTCAGTTTAGATACTTACAGATATTTGGAATGTGAATTCTTATGAATAAAAATTGGTTTTCCCTAAATAATAAAATAGACTTTTTCTTTGGGTTACATTAAAAAATAAACCAACAAAGCAAAAATCAAAATCACGAAAACATATTGAAACATCCCACTAACTCCGTGGAAAAAAAAAATTTCCTGTAAAATTTTTTGGACTTTTTTTTGCCAACAGTTAGTGGAAAATGTTTTTCATTTTCTTACCAGTTCTCATTAAAATGTTTTGCCATAACCTCTGTGACATAATCTACACAGCAGAGTGAGGAAGTTGTCAGAAGAGTATAATAGCCTCTCTTCACTACCCATAGCATTTTGCTGTATTGACCTAATTGTCATCTCCTGTAAAAAACACCCCACAGTTCACCTTTGTTTGGAGGTGATGGTTTTTAGCTCATTTCTCTTGCTCACCTACCTAGTGCTGTCACCCACATGAAAGGGTGAGCTGGTTTCTGTGTGCCTTGTGCCACCGCTAGCAGAGAATCACCTCATCAGCTCCAGCTGCAGAAGCCTCAGTATTGATGATGCTGGATGAGCAAAAAGGAGAATTCAAGATCCAAGAGGAGAGAGGGAATGGTAAAATTGCTGAGAAGAAGCCGCTGCCCTGTCTTCTTAAGTCGGGAAGTGAAGCAAATTTGATAAAAAATATTTAAAGCCTGATAACCAGGAAACCTTCAATGCTGTTTCTGCAAAATCGTACTTGTAGAATGTAACTGCAGTTTGATACACTAAATTGCTCATAAAAATTAGTTCTGGTGAGGATTGCCCATAAAAATGATACTTTCCACCTATGTCCTGCGATCTTGTCTTACCTTTCCCAGTTCCTAGCAGAAGTATCTGCATGTCTGAGAGATAAATATGCTGCCATCATATGTCTGTACTTTTATACCAAAGCATTACTTGCTTATATGATTTCTCAGCTTCAGAAAAAGAATAAAATCAAGTAATGTAATGCTTTTCTCAAAAAAAAAAAAACCACACACACAAACAGACACACACACTTTCTCTATTTTCTGCTTAATTTTTACATTAATTAGAGCTCATACAATGCTTTCTGGATTAGAAGATGCATTTTCAGCCCACAGTTTTGGCCTTTCTGTATTCAAACTTATATCATTCTCTCTGTGGTAGGGTTAAAGTTTATCTCAAATAAATCTGTCTCTTGGCTCAGCTCTAGCTGGCTTCCAGCCCCTGTCCCCCACACAGCAAAAGCTGCAGACTAGATAATTGCTGTCATTCAGCTATAGCCATGTGCTGTGTTTGCAGAACTAGAATCTGTTTTCCTAGGAAATCAGGCAGTCTTTGATGCCTTAAATGCTGTAAGCATACCTGTTATTTATTCAAAAGTATAAGTTCCTACAAGGATTCTGATAGTCAAGACATGTCAGTTTCTATCCAGTCATTTCTTCTTTAAAAATAAATAGTGAAGATGCAATGTCAGGGTGGGTTATCTGTTGCATTGTTAGGTAAAGTTTATGAAGCAATTTAGTGCTGTAATGATCCCATCTAGCATTAAAGTCCCCAAAAATAAATTAGTTTATAAGGTGTTGGTTTATTTGATAGTTGATACACAATGATTCATACTCTAGGGACTAAGGATTATTGATACAAAGCTTTTTCATGGAGTACCTTTTAAAACAGGTCAGATTTTGTCCTAATCATTGATGTATACATACTTATAAGAATTACCCAACATACATTTTCTGTTAACTTTTTCAGGCTTTTGCTGTGCTAAACAGCACTGTAATCTGTAAGTCCATGCAAGGGAAGCAGGGGTGCCTTTAGGGGAAGAAAGTGCCACTTTGCGAAAAGGTGAATTTATCTAACCTTATGTCACTTGGAGCACTCTTTTAAAAAATCTGTAAGTGGTCCTCAATAAAGCACATCATGTGGTCATTGAATTAGAAACGCAGGGATGGAATATATTCCAAAGGTTATATCATCCAGTCCTCTGGCTCTGGGGAAGGAACAAATACACTAGAGCTTCCTACAGAGATTTTTATCTGCTACTTTTTTTTTAGAATTTCTGCTAAAAGACTCTCCTAGGGTGTTCTGTTCAAGCTTTCTCCTCTCAATTTTTTTATTAATATATGACCTATATAGTCTTTACTGCAAGTTGTACTGGGTTCTTTTTGTCTTTCTTTCACATGAACAATTGGTAACAATTGATCAGTTTCTTTCTTATTAATAATATTCTGTATCCTAGAAGATCTATCCATTCTTTGCCTGGCTAGACTAAAAGAAACCATTTTTTTTTGGTAGTCTTCCTTCACTACTAATTCTTTCTGATCCCTCTTCTTTTTCTTCTCTTTTCTTCTGTATTCTTTCCAGAGTGACTATGTGGTACTTGGAAGCCACTGGCACTGCTTCAGCTGCATTCTCCTTGTAAACAAGTAGAAGGAAATGATCCATATCTTACCTGCAAAACACTTGATAATAGATTTTCCCTTTTCTTCTTTTGCATGTTCATTCACAGGTCTTTTCTAATACTCTTAAACTTCCAGATCCTTTTTTCCTCACTTGGCATTTTAAGTATTCATTTCTCCTTACTAGTTATTTTGCTCTGAATTTTTTTGTCTATTTATTTATTTTTAATTGTAGATTATGTCTTTATTAAGACAGTTCTAGATTTTCAGGTTGTTCTCCAGACTTCTGTAACCCTCACATATCCTGATTCCATCTACAATATTTTTTTAACTTTTTAATCCATATTTTTTAATGAAAGTACTGAACAGAGTTGGGCCTGAAATCTCTGAGGGAAACAGTCTGAAAGAAAATCCCCATTTGATACTGATAGTTATTCTTTCAGAAGAGCTTTCCAAGAAGTCACACACACAGTCTCTTTTTGGGTTTTTTCATCTAGATGACATTTCCCTTATTTTCCTATGAGAATTTAATATGGAAAAATATTAAATTTCTTACTGTACTCAAGATACAGTAAATTTACTCTTCTTCCCTGTGTCTGGTTTAATCCCAGCCAGCAACTGAGCACCACACAGCCACTTGTTCACTCTGCCCTCAGCATGATCAGGGAATCAGAAGGGTAAAAATGAGAAAACTCATGGGTTGAGATAAAGACAGTTTATTAAGAAAGAAAAAGCCACATGCACAAGCAAACCAAGAATTCATTCTCCACTTCCCATGGGCAGGCACATGTTCAGCGGTTTCCAAGAAAGCAGGGAACCATCATGCGTAATGATGATTTGGGAAGACAAAGACCATCACTCTGAACGTCCTCCCTTCCTTCTTCTTCCCTCAGCTTTATATGCTGAGCATAACACCATATGGTCTGGAATGTCCCTTAGGTCAGCTGGGGTCAGCTGTCCTGGCTGTGTCCCCTCCCAACTCCTTGTGTACCTCCAGCCCCCTTGCTGGTGGGGTGAGAGGCAGGAAAGGCCTTGGCTCTGTGTAAGCCCAGCTCAGCAGTGACTAAAACATCCCTGTGTTACCAACACGGCTCTCAGCACAAACCCAAGCCAGAGCCCCAAACCAGCTACTATGAAGAAAAGTAACTCTACACAAGCCGAAATCAGCACACCAGTACTACAGGTATCCTGTCCCAGGAGATTAGCTGGGCTTGACATAGTTTATTCTTGAAAAATCCACTGTTTGACTACATTATTGTTCAGGTGTTTCTAAATTTTCCGAGTACAAATCTATTCCATTTTAATGTAGTCTGTACTTAGGTGAAATGTCCTGTTTTCTTTGGATTCCCCGTTATCCCTCTTTTAAAGACACATATTTTCTTGTATTCTGAGACTATCTCTCTCTAATATGACTTCACGTGTAGTCACTGACACTTCAAATACAGTATTATTTATTTCATTATGCACTTGGACGTAAATTTAATCAAGTATTGGACACTTTAATATATAAAACTCTTTTTAAAATATTCTGTCTTAACTACTGAAACTCAAATGTTGTCCTTCAAATAGTTTAGAAGATTTAAAAGCGCCTTGAAAGAATAATCATCATAAAACTGTGCTTCGAAGTATGCTAGTGGTGTTTGAAATATCAAAAGCCTGTTTTGCACAGGTAGCCAAGACACTTTAAAAGAACTTTTTTTTTTTGCAGTTCTTTGTGAGCCTTTTACGTTTTGTTACTTGAAGTGTTTTCTTATTGTGTTATCTTGTAAGGTAAGGAGCTAAAGCAATAGTTCAATAAAGCAGTATTTCAGGAAGAATCTTGGGTGGTGGGAAGAAGACAGTGTAATGCCTGAGGTGAGCAGATTATCTCTTTACAGGTATTTTGACAATATTGATGTGGTACATGCACCTGATGCACTTAGCACATGTAAACTTCGCAGAGAGATTTTGCATTCAGATCAGGTAAACTTCCAGCCAAATACACTCATGAATACAGAAGTAATTACTGAGCTCTAAGGACACGTTGCGATGACATTATCATTTGTCAGCAGGATACCAGTGACTGCTGTCATGGAAAATTTACATTAGCATCATTGTTAAATAGTCTGTTTACTAGTTTCTTAATGACCTGCAGCAAACAATTATTTGACTACTTTATGAAGTTCAATGTGGAAGGCTGCAGTTATGTTGAATGCATTTTTATAGGTTAATGATACTAAGATGGAATCAGCAGCAGCTGTCATGTCATATGCGACCAAATCATCTGTGAATAGGTATAGGTGGCAGTTGTTTCTGTGATGCTAGTGTAGGTTGGAGATATAAAGGTAGTTTTAAAATATGCACTTGAGAGATAAGTAGCCAGGTAACTGTGCTATCATGAAGCGCAGGAAGGACTCTGAAAATCCATCTCCCAGGTTAGGAAAAGCAGGACTTCCTAAGCCAAAGCTGCCAAGAGTCATTCACTGTAGCATCCAGTCCAGATCAGAATTTTCTAGTATAGCGCTGGTTTTCTTTGTAATTACATCTTAAGAGTTACTCAAGGAACCCTGACAGTGTTAATAGGTTTAAAATTATTTTCTGAGATTTCACTGGCAAATATCTGCTATTCAGAAGCTGATATTTTTGAAATTTCTTTTTTACTTTCACATATTATGATTCAGTCTATAATCAGATGTTTTGGAAAGATTTAATTAAAACTTATTAATTGAAAAAATATACATGATTTCTGATGATGCATGAAAAACTTTACATGTATTAAATATTTGTGAGAGTTCTTTGCCTGAGCTGTCTAACAGGTTTTAGGGAGGAAAAATCAGACTTAAGACTGTCATTGGGTTCACCTAATAGAAAGGAAATGTTCATGTAAAAGTCCTTGTGCAGTGTATTATTTTCTTTTTCTTTCTTTCTGGTCTATTTAACTTGAGAGGAAGAAAAATTAATAAAGAGAGACGTCAAATGTTACTTTTGTAGAGTAATGGGGGGTGGGCATTGTAGTGAGTCCACATTTTTCCCCTGCTCCAAAGTGGACTCTTCATGGTGACAACTTTCTTAAGGAACAATCCACACGCTGAGGTGTGGGGTCCTTCATGGTTGTGGATATTCCCTCCTGTGGCCACTGCAAGGGAATCTCTGCTTTGGCATCTGGGACATTGCCTCCTGCTCCATTTCCACTGACCGTTGTGTCTGCATGAAGCCGTTTCCTAACTGGTGTCCCTGGCTCAGTCCATGACAGAAACCATGGGAGCAGGGACTGTCCTGGAAGCAGGTGTCTGTAGTTCCTCTGTGCTTGTCTGTATTCATTTGTGTGTTTGTCTGTGGCATTGGCTGGTATGAAGCTGATCACTTAATGATGTGCAGAGACTGTTCAAAAGGAAGCTCATCACAAAATTTGTGAAGTGACGTGCTTTGGCAAAAATTTCAATATTCACAGAAAACTTTTAATAGCTTTATGAAGCAATACATGAATTGTGTTGCTAATGTGAGAATCTGTTATTTTATCTTACTTGAAAAGCTCTTGGAGAATTTTGTGAACTGTTCTTCAGTCCTTCTTTCATTTTCAAATTCAGGATTTGTGTTTTTCTGTGTGTAGGTTGTGCTAACTCTCCAACCAATAAAATGTCTGAATCGCTCTGATATCTTCATCATTACATTCAGTAGGCTTTCTACCCTTTAAAAAATTATTTTAAATATGTTATTGAATTATGCAGAATAAATTGTTTTTTGAAGGAAACAATCTCAGTGAAAATGTCTTTGCATTTATTTTGAATAATTGCTGCTATTCCATGTGTACAAGATGAAATGCCTCCCCATTTCTATGTTTTATAGATTGCCTTGCAGTACTGCAGGCTACCGGGAGCACCAAGCAGTGGGGATTTCCACATTAAACATTTTTGGACATTTTTAGGATTTAGGCTACAGTATAGTCCCAGAAGAAGAAATGGCAGCCTTAGAAAAATGGTGTTAGTTCAGTCTTATAAATAAATGTTCAAGGGAGCTTAATGTAGGAAAATATTTCAAATTTAGTGTTTGCTAACGTTAGTGGCCAATGCATCATTGCAGCATATTCATCAGATCTCCCCATATCCGTAAAGGCTCTTGTAGATCTTTTCCAAACTAAACCCTTCTATGATTCCATGATTCTAGATAAAGATGGGTTGAATTTTGCCACTAAATGTTTACTCACTTGAATAATGATTACATACCGGGTCAGAATTATGCGGAAAATATTCAAAGTAATTGTGTAACGAGAGTTTATAGTAATGACAGTTTATAGTAAATTAGGTCTTAAAAGGAAAATATTTAAAATCACAAATGCAGCTCCAACTCCTTGATCTTCACAGTTTTAAATGCTTGAATTTACTATTTTAGCTCCATATATTGTAGAGTTTTTCTTGTTGTGTAGCATAACTGTAAGAAGGAAGTCAAAAAGCTCCTCCAACAGGGTAACTACTGACTGTCAAACTGAGAAAAAGTTATTTCTCAAGTTTCATTGTTCCATTCTTCAAAATTATATTAGATACTATGTTTGTCTTCTCTTAAATTTTCCTCTTAATGTTCAATATCATCTGAACAGATTTATATCTACCTATATGGAAAAATAAATCTTTCACTGTTATGCAAACCAGTAAAATTATTAAACTTAGACCAGAATAAAAAAAAAAAAATTCTTGAGCTCCAATGGAGCTGGGATAGTTGTGGACTTCTAAATTTGAGCAGGTTTATCTTTAAGAATGAGAGCTGATTTAAGAACTGCCTTTCTCTTTTTGGCATTAACGAATGGGTTTTCACAGAAAATTTCATGAAAACTCAGTCTCTAGTAAGAACATGCTCATTCATTAATGGGTTCTCCCCCAAAAAATTTTGGAAGCCTTTAACTGCAGGTGACATTACTAGTGGGAATTATGCAAAGGCTCAGAAACTCTGTTTTTATAGGACAGGGAGAGAACTGACTTATCTAAAGAATCAGATTTTTCAGGAAGAAGTCACAGTATCACTAGAAGAAATTAAGGGAATTGTTATAGAAAAGAGGAAGGAATAATAAAATAATCTGAAAACTGGTAATAGTGAGATAGCTTCTCCAGACTTAAATATGTATATGTATTCCACCTAAATGCAGAATATTTTTACAAAGTTATTAAATAAAGTTTAGATTTAAGAAATGGGGAAATATTAGGTATATTTAGGGGTTTTTTTAGTAAAATATTTGTTATCTATAATTCAAGATTCACCATTGGCACTAGCTGAAGATGTCACTGACATGGGAATTGAGAGCTGGGGACCTTAACCTAAGGGAACAAATATGTTCTTAATTTGAAAGAGCTTAAAACAAGATCAGATCATGCAGTAGGTATTGCATAATAAAGGACAAATCACTTTAGCAGACAGATGATACGTTATCGTAATCTATTCTCTTACTAATCTTTTTGTTCATCCATACTGTGTGGCCTGTGAGAAATAAATCATATTGCATGACTTATTTTCAAATTTTGGTTCTTAACATGACTTGTCACCCCATTCCTGGATACCTGCATACCTGCCCTGAGTGTCCAGTCCGAAATATGTGATTTCAAAGTTGAAGAGAATCTAGCTCTGCCAGAAATACTGCATCGAGCAACTTTCTCCCTCATTATTTCCCCCCCAACAGATAGCCAAAATATGCCTTTGGAAAGTTGACTTAAAGTCTTATTGATAAAAGTATAATTCAATTTGGGAAAAAAAAAAAAAACAAATAATGAAAACCTTGCAAAATAAAAACAATCTAGTATGTTTCTACTGCTGAGGTAAACAAAAATGCAAATCCCTGCTGATTAATTTCTTTCTAAGAGAACTCTGGAAATATCACGCTGTTGTGAGAGTGTACAACATCTGGATGTACATGCCTGATGTTGTTTTTCATTTTGCCAGCTCACTTCTACTTGTAAGTCATCAAAAAACAGAAGCACCTATTCTATACATCATAAGTGAGAAAATTCTAGGTTTGGTTTATCCCAAATGGAAAAAAATAAGAGAAAATTAATGCTGAATTTTGTGTTTTCCCCAGGCTTGGTACATCTTGCTCTGGAAGAGATCTAAGTCACATCAGGAAAGCTCGTCTCACAGTTTGAGAGCACTTGATCCATGTAAGTGAAAATACTGACATATATCGTGGTTACAGTGAAGAAACAAATATATTCAGTTTATTCGGAATCTAAAGGCATTGTCAAATTGCAAAATAAGAAGTCTTGCAGTGTGCCAAACACAATAAAAATAATAGAAAATGGTCTGAAAGGGTATCAGCTGTTTTGCATGACATAAAAATTGCTGTATTTCTTCCTTGGTAGCTCTAAAAATGTTCAGTAATGACAGAGGGGAAAGAAATGTTAATGTATAGCATACATATGCAAAACTACTGAAAACTATAGCAAATTGAAAACCAGACTGATTTTCTGATAAAATTTCATGGAAATCTATTGTGACTTTTTCTCTCAAATAGTATCAACTTTCATAGTTACTCTTTTGCTCTTAAGCTTACACTGAGTTGGTGAACTTTTTAGTAGAAATGTTTCTCAAGATGAAGAAAGAAATCTTTTAGAAATCTAGTGATAGGTACTCCACGATATTTGAAGTTGCTCTTAATGTTAAAGTGTTCTGAGATTCCTTCAGGTACTATGCACATGAGGAAACAAACTGCTTTGGATGGCCCACCAAAAAAGTTCTTGATAGGAAACAAACCCCAGCCAAACAGAGGAGTGGGAGCTGGCTGGGAAGAGTGTCAGGTAATAATAAAACCAGTGATAACTGAGAGACATTTAGACATGCTCACATGTGTTCCAAGTGGTCAAGACTTACTCCAGTCACTTCAGAGTTTTCTTTTCAACAAAAGATGAATCCCAATGTGTCAGCACATCTAAAAACCCCTATCAATTAGTGTTAATAGGAGTTGAAGAAATTATTATATGTAAACTTCAAAAGTTTGACTGTTTGTGTATTTTGTTCAAAAATGTGGGACCATGTTCAACCATACAAGTTAAATATACTGTAGACAGCATGCATGTCCCAAATATTTATATGATGTGGTCTTGATTCTGTAAAATTATTCATATATATAAGTTAACATGGAAATAATCCTACTACCTCTGAGTAATCACTCAAAGTTAATACAGTGCAGAATGATTTGTCATGTTGCAAGGATGAGAAACTAAGCTGACATGTGAGGTAGAAAGCTGAAGCATGGGAATGGACCACTGTGATGCTTCATAACTTGCACCAGCAAATGGTTTAAATCCTACATCTGTGCATTCAAAGAGCAATCTGTGAAAATCAAACAGTTGCTTGACTGATTGACTGATATTGTATACTTTGACCTTTAGTCTGTCTCAGGGAACATTTACAGACATCCATTATGTGGTTTATGGTTCATGCTTTTTGAGCACAGATGTAGAACTAGGCTTTAAAAGACTACATTTTTTACTTATTGTGTATTATTTAAAAGCCTCTTTTCACAAAGCACAGCACTGTCTCTCATCTCTAACTTTTGCCTTGTGAACTGGGCCCTTGTTTCAGTTCAGGACCATAACTTAGGCTTGTAGAAATGGAATACCATCTTCTTGCTCAAAAGCTGTTGTTTTCAGGAAGTTAATGAGTTTGAAATTAAATTCTCCACTGAACATTTACTGCCATGTCACCAGTTTTTCAGAACTTTCAGCATGCAGATTTTTGACAGTGGGGGTGATCCTCAAAAAGAGGGCAGAATTTTTAAGAAAGACATATTTGCAAGAATCACTGTCTTCTTTTTCTTCTTGTACTGCAAAATATTCAGTCATAATTTGAGTTTCTTCAGCTGTCCATGTCTATTTTACCTATAAAAGTCTTGTTGAGGAGATACAGATACAAAATTAAGCATTCAGAATAATGCGTTATACCTAGATATTCACAGAAAAATATGGATGTGTTATAATTATTTATAAATGTAGGCTTGTCACGTGGTAGATTTAGTGTTGATGGTATTGTTTGTCTGAAATGGTGTTATGCTTGATAACACAACAAAATTGAAATTGGAGCAGAAGTAGGCTCATATTTGGGTTTCCAGCTGAAACAAAAGCATCACATAATCTGGCATGTCCTTTCATTGCTCTTTTCTTTCTTTTTTTCCATGCTACTGGATTTTTCTTCTAGCCTAGAGTAAAGCGATCGACTCATATAGATAGTTTCAAAGTCAAAGGATTTTAGTCACCAACCATGATACTTTGTAGGGTTACTAAAATTTCAGAAATGTAGGTTAGGGACTTCTTTTAGTCATTAATACATATTTTATTGCTGGGTCAGAAGAAGACTGTGAGACACAGAGCTACTGTAATTTGGAAAATCTCTTAAGAAAGTGAAGCATATGAAACTAAGTAATGGAAAATCACCTTTATCATGAGAAAAAAAAAGATAAGATGGTTTCTAAAGGGATACTGGAAAATGAGTACTGAATGGTACTTTTTAAAAAGTTAATTGTTGCCTGTATATTTCTCAAACTTTAGGCCTGAAAATTTATTTTTATGACAATGATGTCACAAGTCCTGCCAGCAAACCTGTTCCATCATGGACTTCTCTCTCCATGAGGCCACAGGTCCTGCCAGGAGCCTGCTCCAGTACAGGCTTCCCACAGGGTCACAGCCTTCTTTGGGCATCCATCTGGTCTGGTGTGGGATCCTCCACAGGCTGCAGGTGGATCTCTGCTGCCCCATGGACCTCTGTGGGCTTCAGAGTCACAGCTGCCTCACCATGGGCTGCACCATGGGCTGTAGGGGAACTTCAGCTCCAGCACCTGGAGCACCTCCTGCCCCTCCTTCTTTGCTGTCGTTTCTCTCACATACTCTCACTTCTCCCTTCTCCCTTCTCTGGCCGCAACTACTTCTGCACACTAATTTTTGCCCCTTCTTAACTATGTTATCCCAGGCACTAGCCCTATCGCTGATGGGATCAGCTTTGGCCAGTGGTAGATCTGTCTGGATTTGGCTCTATTGGACATAGACAAAGCTTCAGGCTGCTTCTCAAAGCAGGCAGCCCTGTAGTCTCCCTGCTACAAAAACCTGGCTGTGCAAACCCAATACAGTAGAGGTTAGGGGACTTTTTTTTTAATCAAGTCATATCAGTTACAGAAGTTTTTCTGTATAGTTCCTATTCCCTGACCACTGGAGAAGTTTTTTCTCTCTTGTAAACACTGACCAAAAATGATGAAGCAACTATTTGGAGTTAATGTCAAATGCTACTATAAATTAGCTGTTAGGATACAAAGTTAGTGTATTGATTTTTTTTCTATCTAGTACATGCTCTTTTTATAAATGTACTTGATCATGTGCCTATTGATATATTGCAGATGTAAATTTTATTAGAAAATGGACTGGAAAGTAATAAAAGCTTTGAACAGGCAATCATTATCAGCAAATTCCATTAGTAAACAGATAAATTTTCAAATAAGCTTATTGTTTTTTAAAGAAGTTTATATTATTCCAGGACGCTAAAATTGACTTATGCCAGATTGTCCCCAATCATTTGAAAAAATAAAGAAAAACCCTTTCAGTAACTGGTGGAGAGTGGAAAGGTTTCCATACATGTTGATTTTACATATATCCTGATTCACAAGCAAAACAACAAGAACACGACATGATCAGCTATAAGCAATTCAGGCAGATTCTGTGGTGTCAGTCTTTGAAGCTGGATCATGCATTCACCCTCAACAACAGCATTTGAAAACATCATACTGTGATGATGCCTTCAAAAGCTCGTAGAATGTCAGAATTTCCTAGTCTTTTCTTAGGGAAATTAATTTTTTGAGCCATACTGTAGGAAAATGAGATAACTGGGTACTGAAAGAAGACAACCAGAGACAAGAAGAAAACAGGATGGATGCTGATGTAAATTCCCAGTGCAGACTGGGTGGGTGAGAATTATAATCAGAGACAGCATCACTGTCTCACCTGTGCTACCACTGCAGCTAGTAGTAGTTAATGAGTTAATGTATTCTGGAGATGCAAAACAGGATTAGAAGCATTATTGCTGATTTTTCCTTAAGGCTCAAGCACCTGGTTCTGCTCTGTTTTTTGTACAGTACTACCAACAGCTCATGTTATAGCAGCACCATTGTTTTGATGAATTGCTTATTGTCATAATAAGGGTGCCTGCAACCTCTGTTTTGCAAGAGTACTAGAAAATAAGCATTTTTTAAAAAAATCTCACATGTTTCTGTTTTAAAGGCTTTTGTAAATCAATTTAGCTATGTCAGAGGGTTTCATTGGAAATGTGAAAATAACTCTTTTACAGTGAGCTAAGCTTGGAAAGGGCAATGTGCTTTGATTTTACAGCCCAGTACTTTCCATTTTCCATTTCTGAGATGCGCATCTCAGCTTGAATGACAAATATTTTTGCATGTGATTGTTAGGTGCAGGAGAGTTCACCTTACATACAGATGTAGAGGTCCTGAGGGCACAGATAGTCCTTGATGGCCCCAACTAGCCTCATCTGGGACCTCTCCACACCTTCTGACTGAGCATTCCATTTAAGCTTAGTCCTGGACCACTAGTCCCTCTCTGAGCCCTGTGGTAGGGGTGTCTACCTCTACTCTTGGTCCTAGAAAATGACAAGGATTTCCTGGCTTGACCTTGGTGCTGACTTGCTGCCTTGTCATGGCCTGATGATCACGGGGCTGTTGACAGGACCCTGTGCTATCACCCCACTGTCCTTCCCTCCCCTGTGACATTGCCACTGCACCCTGTAGGTATAGGACTCTGGCCCCTGGCTTGCCTCAACTGGAGCTATCCCTGATCTTGCTGCAGACTTGTGACAAGCTGCATTCATCCCATTACATGTATGATGGTGTTGCCAGATCTTTTGGGGTAGCCCTGTGTGTGTACTGCAAGGCTGCAGAGCCTTGGGGTATCTGGGAGGATGCAGCTCCAAACAGAACCTGCTTCAAACAGACACTGCTGTTGCTCCAACCCTTTACACTGGGCATTAGCAATGTCTGGTGTAAGAAAAGCAGCCAAATTCTCACTCTGTGCAGTGTTTTGAAAACCTATCTAAGAGAGATTCCTACATAAGATTCTCTGTAAGAACATAGATTTTGTATGTTTTGAAGTCCTACTGCTTATAGTAGCACAGAAAATGTATTGCTGACCAGGCATTCATGGTTATCCCAAGGTCCTTTTCGGGATGCTTGGTAATCTGCAGTAGTCATGTTGCTAAATCACAGAGAGATTTAAAGGCAGAGGAAAGGACCCAAAGCTTCAGAAGCACTACTGAACTCACCAAGCAGTTTCTTTTAGTAGAATAGATCAGAGTGCTTTAAGTGCGTAAGGCCTGTGTTGAAGACTACAAAATCCTATTCCTTCCTGCCCATCTTGGGCAGTAAGCAGGATTCTCTTCTGCAAACTGATGGAGTTTGTTTCTGTACTTCTCATAACATAGAAGAATGCCCTACTACATGCTGGGTACTCTGATGTGGGGAACTCTGATATATCTTAATGGCAGTGCACCATTGTGTAAATAATTGATTATTTTGTAGGTCAAAGACAGGAATCAAGTTGAGTTATTTCCTAGTATGACAGTTCAAATAATAATCTGGAAGATGGAATCATGATAATCAAAAGCTTGTTTGGCCCTGTTAGGAAAAAAAAAAAAAAAAAAAAAAAAAAAAAAAAAAAAAAAAAAAAAAGACATGGAAATAATACACCTTATGAGTATATCTAACTTATCAGGAGCCCTCCCTGTGTTTTAATGATTCATGGCATCCTGCAGTCATGAATTTCACATTTACACTTTATTTTATTTTATTTCCATTTCATATTTGATCTACATTTACTGCCTGATAATTTCCTGGTATGTTCTCTAGTTGTCTTGCTACAATTTATAGAGATATCTTTCTTCCTTTTTTATGTCAGTAGTGATTTTACAGATCTTTCCTGTAAAATCATCATATTCCTTTTCCCAGCTGAAGTCTATGTAATTTCCTGTCACATGCAAAATGTTCTGTAATTGTATTCATCTCTTGGGATACTTTTATGCTGGTTTGGTCTGATTTGTCCAGACCTTTATGAAATTTTCTGGTATGGAAACTCTGGGTTCATAAGGTGATGCAGTGATTTCTTGTAGGTTGTTCTCAGTTTGTTCCGGAGTGACCCTCAACATCCAGTTGCTGCCTGAATTCCTGGTTGAGTGTTTTCCTGACATTTTCAGAGGACTATCCACAGCAGTTCTCACAGTTTCTTCCTAGTGAAGTTTTTTCGTAGTTTTTTCTTAGTGAAGATGGTTGATGCGAAGTTCTCAACATCCATCCATAATGATATTTTTTCCTTCTTACATTGCTTCTCACTTTGATATTGAATTTCAACAGCCATTTTATCACTTGGTTGCTGAAGTTTGCTAAACAGAATATAACAACAACAAAACCAAGTTATTTAGCTGTGAAAATAGCAAGTTATTATAGCTGTGAAAAAATGGCAATCAAACAATGACTTTTCAAATGATTCTTGCTTTGCAGTGATACTTTTGTGCTTAAGTCATTGTCAGTAACTGTCACTAGGTCAGCAGCTGTCACAGGACCAAGCAAGTTTTGGAGAAGAAGTGTTTTCAGGTGTCCTTGCCACGAATAATTACGCTGCTACAAAAATATCTACAGACATCTACAAGAGCCTTATCTTGGAAAAGGAGATACTAAGAGTTTTTCACAGCAGTTTTCAGAGGCAGGTCCTTAAATTCTGATGTAACCATGTCTCTTTGCCCAAATCTATGGGTTTTGACTTATCAGGGCTGTAAGGAGCTCTTACAAAGTCTGATGGTTTGCCTTAAATAGCAAGAAAACCGAGTTTATATTTGAAACTGACCAATGCATTTGTTTACAGACAGATTAGGTAAGTGAAACAATAAGGAAGGAATAAAGGTTTAATTAACTGTAAAGAAGGTATAATTCATGCTCTTGTTCTGGCACATTTTCGTCCCTTCATTATTAACCCTGCCTTAGGAAAAAAAAAAATCCCCGTGAGAATGTTTTCACAAAGGTTTAACCTTGGTAGAATTACCTTCTGCACTGAAAGCTGTTTCCATTTAAATTTTTCTGGCCACTTCAAGCATTCAGCATGAGAAACAAAAAAATGAGCTCCCCAGTTTAAAAAGGTAGGTCTGTAGCAAGAGATTACAGAGAGTTGACATTTTCAGAGTGTCCAGTGAAGAATATAGAAATATGTAAATTACTTGTTTAAAATGTGCAAATAAAAATAATCAGGTCAAATTGAATGTTCCTTAATAAAATAGACACATTTTTGAGTTACAGCTGCATTAGACAGACAAGAAGGTAATTTTTCTTTTTCCCAATAACCTAATGCATAGGACATATTCCTAAAAGGTCTAGGAAAACTGGTTTTGTGGATAGAAAACACTATGGAATAAAATAATTGGTGTTTTTCCTGGAGTGCTGGTTTTGTAGAGGTACTGGTTTAATATTGGTTTTGGCTAGAGTAGAGTTAATTCACAGTAGCTTTTACAGTGCTGGAAACAGTGTTGATGGCACAGGGATGTTTTAGTCACTGCTGAGCAGCACTTCCACAGAGCCAAGGCCTTCTCTGTTTCTCACCCCACCCCATCAGTGAGAACACTGGGGATGCTCAAGGGGCTGGGAGGGGACACAGCCGGGAGAGCTGACCCCAACTGACCAAAGGAATGTCCCAGACTGTATAGCATTATGCTCAGAAATAAAATGTTGGATGAAGAGGAAGGGAGAGGGAGAACATTTGGAGTGATGGCATTTGTGTTCCCAAGTCACCATTACACGTAACCCTGCTCTCCTGGAGATGGCTGAATACCTGCCTGACCATGGGAGTGGTGAATGAGTTACTGTGTTTGCTTTGCTTTTGTGTGTGTTTTTTGCTTTACCTATTAAACAAATCTTAGCTCAACCCATGAGTTTTCTCCTTTTCACCCTTCCATTTTTTTTCCATATCCCACTGTGGAGCAGTGAATGAGTGGCTGTGTGGTGCTTAGCTGCCTACTGAAGTTAAACCTTAGACCTTTCCTCTGGGTGAGTCAGAAACCAAGCATATTTATACTATATGATCAGGGTGACCCTCCAGTTGTTTTGAAGACAAATTTTCCTCTTTGACCAGTACTTAATCTCTTCTGCCTATGCAAATAGATTTAAAAGGAAGGTTAACTGGTCTTTGAGGGAAAATACAAGATTAATTTTACAGCATTATGAACTGTTTGCTTGCACTGATAAAAGGGAGATCTTTGCTCATATTTGGTCTTTCTGCCTCAAAGAAAAGTCTCTTGTTTTTACTTGATCAGGACCTTATGCATGAGGATCATCCACTTTTGTCCATACTTAGTATACTATCCACAGTGTGCCTTAAAATGCTTTGGATTTTTGTTTGTTTGTTTGTATTTAATATTTCTAGACAAATATATCTTCTGATCAGGTTAGCAAAGTGCCCATACTTCATTTTGCTTATAGCACTTCTGTAACTGGTTTGCTGCTTTCCCTGATTACACTTGGCATTGTGTGCTGGAATGCTTGGAAAGAGAATAAGGAAATGCACACCATACTGATAGGCTGGGGGGACTTGGTTATAATTTTATGTCCCCTTCTCATCTCTCACTGATGGTCTGTAGCACAGTTGAGATGTATTTTATGATGAACTACAAGATTAAATTAAAATTTGCATCTCTGAAAATTCTGAAGTATTTGTAAATATCCAATCACTCTGTTTGCTTTATTCTAGTAGGATTTACTGTATGTATCAGTCAACAGATTTTCCTCTTATTACAGAAATTAGAGATTTTTTCACTCTCAGTTCTGAAATTTTATTTTGTAATAATTTCATTCTTTTTAAACTTATATAACTTCTTTCAGCCATCATCTTCTGAGTTATTTCAGTTATATAATATCCGAAACTCCTAAACTTCTGTAATTTACTGTTGCTGTTACTTTGGGAGGAGAAGAGGGAAGTTAGGTGCATGAGTAATACAGGTAATAGTTACTTTTTTCAATTTCAGCCATCGCAGTAGGCCAGTCATTGCAAATCCTATGCAAACCATGCAGTAATCTCTGAATTACTGTATTCAATAAAAGAAGTATGTCTTGTCTTCACATAAAATGCCAATGGCATGAAGACATAGGCTATTTATGAAATAAATTACTGCACTGCTGAAGCAAGACTGGAAGAAAGAGATTTAAGAATATGTCTTATACTTTTATAGAAGCATCATGCTGTGGGAAATAGAGTTTTTCCTAGCACTCCTGTAGCTGACTTTTCCATAAAATATTTGTTGAATTAGGCTAGACATTTTCTGCAACAAAGACTTGCATGAATAGTTCTGTTTGCAGCAGAGATCCTTTTCCAGGGAAACATTAAAAATAATTAACAGATTGGCAGGTTTTTGTTCTTAATTTTTTTTTCCTGTCCTAAATTTATGGAAGTTCCTCAGAAACCTCCAGGAAACTAACATTTGGTCTATGTCTTGTAAAGAAAATTGTCCCATTTAGGAAATTCTATACATTTGAATATTTTGAAATGGTGTTCTGAGGTGCCATGGTGTCTGTTTCAATTTATTTTTGCCTATTCTTGGCTGTCTATAAAACCTTGGCTTCACCAGCTTCTCTAAGGGAAGGAAATACGTAATTTCACAAGGTGAACCATTTTTCCCTTAGCACAGAAGGCAGTGCACATGGAGGTGCATCTGGTCCCTGGTCTTACACTCAGCTGTATTTCTCTAGTGTTCTGTGCTGTCTCTTCACGCCTGCAGTGCTGTTGGATGTGGCAGCACTCAGGAAGTGGTTGCACCCTCTGTATTTGCGTTGTGCAGTGCAAGCCTCTCCCTATGAACAGATCTATACACACAGCTCTCAGATGTACTACATGCTCTGCTTTAGCTTTTTTCCAGTTTATTCTGAGTCATCCTGCAGCTATTAACAGAACAAAATCTAGCAGATGACTTTTTCTTCAAGATTAAGGAACACAACTAACATATTTAGATAGTTAATAAGATTATTTTCTTCAGTTTAGATTTATCTTCCACAGCTTTTGCATTTTATTGGGAATAATTTTTGACCTTAGATTATTTTCATTTGGTAATATCAAGAATAAAAAAGCAAGTGAAACCTGCTGACTGTATTTTCTTCTGAGCTTGTATTTAAAAATTTAGCAGATGTTCTGGAATATACAGTTGAGTGTTTTGTCTGGATCAATTATTTCAATTGCAGGAACAGAGAAAGTGTGGAAGATGTGTCACTTGAATTATTATAATATTATGTTCTTCTAGCTGAGGTTAGTTTTTTGTATCCAATTTACTCAGTAAAATTAGCATAAAAGTACTGACACACTTCTAGCAATCCATTAGAACAGTGTTTCTGATCAAGTGATGAAGTGTACCAATATAGAAAGTGTTGGGATACCATGGTGGTTATATCTATAAAAATCTATACCCTGTCAAATTTCAGGGATTAAGAGCAAACATGCTCTGCAGTATACCTTATGAAAAGCCATTAGTACGAAAAAAGACTACAGCACATAAGTACTCTGATTTTCTTCATGTGTCTAAACTCAATCTACCATGTCAGCTGTTTTGAATATCACTAGAGTTTGACAGTAGAGACCAAGAGCTGAACAGAAACTCCAACAAGCCTATACTGATTTCTGGGAGGTTTAAAAGCAATGCTGGAGATTAAGGCTAACTTTTTCTGTGTGTCTGATCTGTCATTTTGTCAAGCTCATAGGTATGAAACTCAACTCCTTGAACAAACATAAAGTGTGGCAGCTTCAAGAAAGCCCTGGCCTTTAAACTCAAGCTCCCTGCTATCAGTGAGCCATCCTGATCAGGGCCATCTAAAATTTAATAATGTGTTCCCCTCTGTCCATCATGGCAACCAGAAGCTTGTTCCAGAAGCTCGCTACTCTGATAACACAATCTTTCCTCTAATTTTCGACCAGAATTTATTTCTGTCTGGTTTACATTTTTTTTCCTGTTTTAGTTTTTCCTGTAGTTTATGCTGTTCTTCTACCTCCACACTGCTTCTCTTTCCTTCTGACACCATCCTACTTCGTCTTCCTACACCATCCTTCATTCCTTCGTTCTCTAAAAAAATCACTTGTAATTCCTCTCCACATCACAGCCTTCATTCTGGTAAAATGAGCAAGTCATGCTCTCTGAGTGCTGTCTGTAAAACCAACCTTTCTCATTTCCCTGTTCATGCTAGGAAATTTTCACTCCTACTTTTGCAATTTTAACTCCTTTTTGAGTGAGGATAGCTAGAACTTTATGGAGTTTCCAGATGAAATCTCATGAGTATATTATACAATGGCATTAATATTTCCTGAGCCTCTGCAAATACTTTTATTGATACACTCTATTGCTGTACATTTTTTTTTTAATTTAATGTTATATCTCTTGGGTGAGAGATTTTGTAACATCTGTCTTTTACCACCATTTCTGTTATGTCCTGTTCAGTAGGTGCTTAGACCCTACTGTGAAGTTTAATAATAAGCTTTATTAGTAGTATCAGTGAAATTCATCTCTCATTACTTGAAAATGTTAGTGGTATGCTTTATTAATCCTTGGTTACCTCATTTCTCTCTGTATTTTCAGTTCACTTGCTTCTCATTCATACTGACCTTGCATGTTGTTCATTTTAGTATTTTTACTTCTCAGCTGTGGCCACCCTTCAGGAAATACAAAATAGTTTAAAAATCTTACTGTTGCATATTTAAATCTTGGTAACTGTAAAGGTTACTCTCCACATAATAAAATATACAGATTTTTTACAGGAACTCTGTAAACACTACTCAGCATTATAGTACATTGGAAATCGAATTATGGAATTGTAGAATGTTTTAGGTTGCAAAACACTTTTAAAAGCATCAAGTTCAACCATCAGCTGAGCAGCACCACCATGTTCACCATTAAACTGTGTCCTCAAGTGTCATATCCATGTTTTTTGAACACTTCCAAGAATAGTGAATCCACCACTTCTCTGTACAGCCTGTTCCAATGCTTGACAACTTTTCATGTGAAAATTTTTTCTACTATCTAATCTGACCCTCCCCAGGTGCAACTTGAGGCCTTTCCCCCTCATCCTATCACTTGTTCCCTGTGACAAAAACCACCTGGCTACACTATCCTTTCAGGTACTTGTAGAGAGCATAAGGTGCCCCTTTCATCTCCTTTTCTCCAGGCTTAACACCCGCAGCTCCCTCAGTCAATCATCATAGAACTGGTGCTCCAGACCCTTCCCCAGCTCTGTTGCCCTTCTCTGGACACGCTCCAGCACCTCAGTGTCTTTCTTGCAGTGAGGGCCCAGAACTGAACACAGGATTCGAGGTGTGACCTCATCAGTGCCAAGAACAGGGGGACAATCACTGCCCTGGTGCTGCTGGACACACTATTGCTGATCCAGGCCAGGATGGCCTTGGCCTTAATGGAAGTAATATTCATAATAAATTCTAATGAAGCTGCTATTTAGATGACAACATATTTATTAGACCAAATATAATTTAGTTTATTCACTGATTCATAAAGAAAAATGTATATATTTTTATATAGACTGTATAGACTGCAGCAGTATACAAAGAGGAAAACAGAAAGAAGAAAGTCAATCTTATTAGACTTTCTGATACAATGAAACAGATTTTATTGCATATAAAATGTGTTTTTATGACTTTAAATTCAAGATAACTGCAGACTGAGACATATAACTGCATACATTTTATTTTATACACCCATAATAGTATGATTTAATACTTGTAGGCTGTATACAGTATTTCTTAGTTTACTTAATGTATGTTGTGTACGAAGACTGCATTCATCTAATCTGAAAAGAAATGAGTCTCAAAATCTATTGCTACATTTAACATTTGAATCATCATTTCTAGAATGTTACACTATTCTAACCCTAGCAGACCAGGGACCTCATTTTAAGGGAAGTAGGTGCAAGAAAGATCAAGACTGGAATCCATCCTATATAAATGCTGTTGTCACTATTGCAAAGCTAAAGAACTGAGCATTGCAGACTGCACAGGGTTCCTCAAAGAAGATCATGGAATCATACAATGGTTTTGGTTGCAAGAAGCCTAAAACACCATCAAGTTCTGACCCCTCTGCCATGGGCAGGGACACTTTCCACAAGACCAGGTTGCTGAAAGCCTCATATAACCTGACCTTGAACACTCCCAGCTACGAGGCATCCATCGCTTCTCTAGGCAACCTGTTCCACTATCTCACTGCCCTCTGAGTAAAGTATTCCTAACATCTAATCTAGATCTCTCTTAGTTTAAAACCATTACCTCTGGTCCTGTGACTATCTGCCCACATAAAAAGTCACTCTCTGTCTTTTTATAAACCTCCTTCAGGCACTGGAAAGTCATAATGAGGGGTTCCTGGAGCACTCTCTTCTCCAGGCTGGACAATCCCAGTTGTCTCAGCCTGTCTTCATAGGAGAGGGCTCATAGGAGACTGGCTCCAACAAATGCATGTCTTTCCTGAGCTGAGGACCCCAGAGCTGGATGCAGCACTACAGGTGGGATCTCACCAGAGCAGAGCAGAGGGGAGGAATCCGCTCCCTCACCCTGCTGGCCATGCTGCTTTGGATGCAGCCAGGAATATGGTTGGCTTTCTGGGCTGCAACCACACACTTTTGGTTCATGTCCAGCCTCTCACCCACAAGAACCCCCAAGTGCTTCTCTGCAAGGCTGCTCTCAGAGAGTTCTTCCAGTCTGTAGTCATCACAGGGCATGCTATTTTGGTGCCTTCTGTTAATGATGTTAATGAAACTTATGCAGTATTTCTGAACTTTGGGGGAAGTAATTTTTAATTTTCAACTTTTTAAAAATCATGTCTAGTGAGGCTATTTGGTGGGCCAGTACAAATTTTGGCCAGTTAAATTTTCCACTTATAAGTTTCTTCTTGGAAACATTGTGACTCTGTTTACTGACAATGTTAAAACACTTAAAAATGAAAAAAAAAAACAAACTTGTGGCTACAGATAATTATATTAACAATTTTGAATGAAAATGCTGATTTATTTATTATTCATGTGTAGCTTTTTCATCTTAGAAGTAGATTCACAGCAGTCTCAGGGGAACTACCTTTTTGTTTAGTTTTGTATAATGCATAGCACAGAACAATCTCTATAAAACTGCCTAAGTAGCCTAGATTGTTGCCTGGACTAGGAAAAAGTTGGCAGAAAAGAATATTTTCTGTTCATCTTTTGTCCTTTGTCAGCCACCATGGTGTTGCCTCTAAAAACATATGTCTTTGAGGAATATGTCTTATGTCTTTAAAGAATTGTTGTAGGGCAAAGAGGAAGAAAAATAACAATTTAATCACTGAATAATAGAAAAAGAAGACCCGCATTCAACGCAGAGACATATAAACTAGTCCTTTGTCAATATACACATCCGGAGTAGAGTCTGATTGGAAAAATATTTGGTTGGAGGTTTTTTTGAGTTATCAGAACATAAAAAAATTTCTGCTAATCATTACAATTTAGGGTATTTTTACATGAGTGTGCCTGGGCTATACTGTGTGGTAGCTCCTGAACTCAACAGCAGAACCCAGCTCAGGGGAAGTGAACACTTCTTTGGATCTGCAGTATTATTGCATTTCATTTAATACAGCTGTTCTTAAATTTGTACCCAGTAAGAACAAAATCAATCCTTAAAACATCTCAGTAAGCACTGAAGTGGGATTCTCTGACTGTTCTGGTCTTTGGAAATTCTCTGGTTAAACAACGTACATTCATACAGGGCGAGTGGTTAAACAACCATATTCATGTAGGGAGAGTGAAGGCAAAGTTTCCTAGCACTCTGAAAAAAATGCGAATTGAGTTGGCTGTCAGGTCAATTTGATTTGGGATGAAATGACATGATCAACCCATCCTATGTGAAGGAAACTTGAATTTCTTAAACACAGTACCAACAGGACACATATGGCCTTGCATGAGCTTAGGGGTTTTATTTATTCTAGGTATAAAAGTGTATAAACAGTTAGGTTTTAAATATGTGTTCAATTTTTACATGCCCAGTTAGAAGAGGAGCAAAATGTTTCTGTGGTAGATGTTATTACATTTTCTGGCACTACAGAAAATTTCTCTGCAAGCTGTTTCTTCGTCATTGTGCCTCAGTTTGTTTATAGGTGTAACATTTTCCAATGTTGCTAAATTACTCTGATAAATCTGATTTATAATGAGCAAATTCATAAGCATCTCAATGTTTTTTACAAGCAAAATGCTTTTAAGACTACTGAATCCTTGTATGCTGCATAGAATTTCAGCATGTGAACTACCTTAAGTGGCTTCAAAAGCTGACCACTCTAATATGCATTCCAGAAGTCAATTACAGAATACATACACAGAAAGGAAACAATTCAGCAAATGACAATTACATGACCCCTTGCCAAGAAAGCCTGTGTACTAACACATACTACTGACTGATAGAATATTGAGTAATAATGATTTTGACTGAAAATGGGGAAAATATTTCTGAGAGGAGGAGAAATATTTAACTTTTCAAGTCAAATGCATGATACAGAGTCATAGAGAACTTTTTCTTTCACAGTGCACATTAATTCAATCTAATCGAATTCAGTTCAGACAGACAAAAAAAGAACTAGACAGAAAGAGAGGTTAGATAACATAGCTGGCCAAAATGTTTGGATATAGCAAACATAACCCTTTGTACAAGACAGGCTTTATAAAAAGTCCTGTTCTGTATGAACTTGCTGGAAAGATGAAAAGCAATGAGAAAATTGAATGCATATTGTCTGTGAATGCTGCTTTCAAATGTCTGAAGATTCAAAAAGGGATGAAGAGTACAGTTCGATAATGTCATGTGGAAAGAGAAAATTTGCTAGCAAAGAGGGTTAAAATTGATTCATTACATTTGCATTGCATTTCAGCAATATGTAGGAATTAATGGCCAGAAGGATATAAAACTATGCAACGAGAAATACACTCTTGAAAACACAACTATCTTCTGTTCTTCATGACATTGACACTGCAAATTTTTTGCTGTTGAAATGACAGGAAATTAGCTGGTTGAAAAATTCACAATAATTTTTCTGCAATATTTGTGAAAAGGTTTTCTATATTATTAATATATTCATTATTTTCTAACATTATTATGGCTTGCACAAATATGAATCTTCATCGAAGCAAACACTTTGTAAAGGACTTTTATTTGTCATTAATATGATGTTGTTTGGATTTTTGAATTTTAAAAAAATGAATGAATGAATAACCATTTAACATGTGTGTATCACCAAAGAATGAAAGAAATGTCAAAAACGGAAGTCCACAATACTGGCATATGAAGCAGCAATTATTATGCTGGCTAAATCTGAGCAGTGAGCTCAGTAAATATTCACAGGACAGGCTAGCTGTCGGTGAAATGATCTGGCTGGTTCCTTCCTTGGGATTAATACAGAGCCAAGGGTAGGTTATCAGTCACCATAAAGGATGTGATTCAGAAGGTTTCCAAATGAACAGCAACGAGATGAAAGCATAACACTTTAAACAACTAAGTTATAAACTAAAATTATTTTAGATATTCAGGAAAATGTTAAGGATATAATGTTAAAAGTCAAGGATCAATGTTTCTTATGAGTGATCAATCATCTTAGTTTCATTTCATGACCACTTCACTATCAACCAGGAATTCACCACACAGGAACTCAGGTCTTGTCATATGATCATCAAAGACTATGATAATGAAGCTGAAGAAAGAAAAAGCATACAAAAAAGCAGATGTGATAAGACACAGCAATAGCTGAAAAGGAATGAAGCAAAAAAAAAAAGTCTAGTCTTTTAGTGAAAAATGTAGGCATATTACAAGAAAAGTCATCATCACTGTCTGTAATTAGACATATATTTAGCTAGGTTACCAGACACTTCCCATTATCTTTTGTCATTTGTGTTGAAACTTTAATCACTTGGGCTGGAATTTTCTACACCATGACAGTAGCTTTAGGCCATATAGATTTGTATCTTCCTTAAATGTCAGGTAACACCACTGGATATTTTCTTTAAATAAAAACAAGTGGGAGAAAAGAAGCAGTATTTTTTTTTATTATGTTTTTAAAAAATCAGAACTACTATTTTTAAGAAATGCAGGTGTTTTAGAGCTTAAACTTGACATCTTTTATATTACGTGGAGCCTTATTTGGTGGAGGATTATTCTGGATAGATTACTAGCATAAGAAAGATTTAAGACTAAAAAAGCAGTTCTTTCAGAAGTTCCTCCTGGGATGGATGGGAATAGAGTTTTCTTTAACTATTGCAAGAGCTCCCTGAAACTAGTTTACATTTGGTAATATTTTTTTCCTTCTAGCATGAATTGAATACCTGAAGGAATTTCTGCAGAAGTTTAAAACCCTCAGAGCCATGGAGAGTGAAGCATGAAAGAGAATATGACCACATTTCATTTGGCATTCAGAAATATGAAATGTAAGACAAAATATACCATCTCTCCAAGTTCTTGGATAAAGATGTTTTAGCATCAGGAGTGAATAGAGATTCCATTTAGCACGTCCAAAAATATGTGTCTGAAGAGTGAGGGGAAGAGATCAGAGAGGAGGTAGTTTTCAGTAGCTTGTCTGGATAAGTATTTCTATGTCTGAAATTGGTTATGATAAGAAACACGGGATGTGTTGGAGATTTTAGATTTCAGTGAGCTGATGTACAATTTTTTTTCACATTCTTGTGAGGATGACATAGGAATATGTGGTCAAAAGCTTTCTGACTTGAAAGAACCCCAGGAAGTACATTTTGCATAGCATGTCCTCAAATATGTTATAATTGTACATTTCAGTTTCACTTGTAACCTCTTTATTCCCAAACTCATAATCATTCCTGTCCAAAGCTTTTTCTAAAATCTTTATAAAAACACTAGGGCTTAGCTGTACTGAACAGCTTAATACCATAGGACAGGATTGATGAGGAGGAAAATAGAGAACTTCAGATAAAGTGTTGCAAGGAAACAGCAGATGAATATATAGAAAGAAATGTTGTAATTCTGGAGATAACACAGTTTCAAAGATGGGCTTGTAGAGCTCAGAGTCTGGGAAAGATGTTGACTGAAATATACTGGGCCATAATCTGCAGTGATACGTCTGGATGCTTGTGGCACTAAGCAGATGGAGTTCAGAAAGGGAAAGACTTTGCTTTGTGTGATCTCTTTTGAGGTTGCTTACAGACATTGCTCTGAATTCCATGGGTGCAGGATGCTCGTTCTTCTATTAAACTAAGTGAATTGATCAGGTAGGTGAAAAAGACACTGACACTGAATTTCAAATTCAAGGCCTTCACAATAGGTGAAAACAGTCATTTTAGCATAGGCTTTTGGCAGTTTTCTTCTTCAGCTATAAAACAAAATTGACCCTACAATCTAAAATCAAAGGTATTCTGTGAAGTTAAATTTGCCAATATCTTTGAAATACTTACACGGTGAATAGAACAGGAAAAAAATTAATTGTTTGTAATACAAATTCTGAAAAGAACTTGGTTAAACAGAAAATAATGCTCATTGGGTTGAAAGATCAAAGCAGTTATTGAGAAGATATTAATAAAGAAGAAATTGTGAGAAAAACATGAAAAAGATCTGTGTCAGGTCTCTAGCAAAAGTAAGCATAAGAGGTGAATTAAGATGACATGGTTTGCATACATAGTTATAGTTACATCCCCTATTCTATTGAATATAAAGCACAAGTACTTAAAAATACACACATGCTTTTTGTGTGTGTGTGTCTGTGTGTGTGTGTGTGTGTGTGTGTGTGTGTGTGTGTGTGTGTGTGTGTGTGTGTGTGTGTGTGTGTGTGTGTGTGTGTGTGTGTGTGTGTGTGTGTGTGAAATCAAACACTTATATTAATAAAAATTGAATGAAAGTGAATCTGCTCCCCAAAATATACCAGAGCAGGTGGAGATGTCTGAAGGAAGCTGCAGGGGTGAGGAGGAGTTAGAATAGTCAGAAATGAAAGACTGAAGTTACACCCAGGAAGAAGAGGGGGTGGGAGAAACATGGTTTGGGTTTTTTTGGGGGGGTTCAGGGTTTTTTTTTTGGTGTTTGTTTCTGGTTTTTTTGTTTGTTTTGTTGTTGTTATTTTTGTTGGGGGTTTTTGTGGGTTTTTTAAAATTGTGTTTGGTTTTGTTGTTTGGTTGGGGTTTGGGCATTTTGTTTGTTTGCTTTTTCCTCACTATCATTCTCTGTAATTAGCAATAGATTAACTTAATCTTTTCCAAGCTGTGTCTGGTTTGCCTGTAATGATAATTGCTGAGTAATCTCTGTGTTCTTATGTCAGACCATGAGTTTTTTTAAATCTAATTTTCTCCTCTTGTTCTGTTGAGGAGGGGGAGCAAGAGAGTGGCTTGGTGGGCACCTGACAGCCAGCCAAGGTCAACCCACAACAACAGCTTTCATTTGAGCCTTGCCTCTCAAAGAAGGAATTGATTTTTGCCCAATGCAACTTTGGAGAAAGATGGTATGCATTACACAAACAAAATATTTTTATTTGAAATGTCAAAAATGCTGAAACATTTTCTGTGGAGGTATTGCATCTACTGAGATCAGAAAGGGTCTGCAGTGGAGCACGAAAACTCTAGAAAGTCAGTGTCTACGGATATTCTGTCTCTTGAAAGCAGGCAAATTCCAAATGAATGCATATATTACTATTAAGTGAAAAGACTGAAAATTGCCATGGCTTAAGGAGGAAGACATATTATCTCTACACACTATTCTACACCTGCTGTAATTTCTTCCTCCATAGTTTTCCAGATACCAATGAGTAGCTCTTCCCGTTTTCTTGAGAATGAAACTGCTTTGTGAAAATTTAGAACCAAGTGTGATAAATGTTTACAATAAATGGAATAATTTAGTTGTAACATTTATAAATGGATATTAGAGTATGTGGATGCATCATCACAAATACTACTTCAGCATTTATTGAGACACAGGATTTTCAAAGTTTGCAAGATAGGAATACAGCAAAGTGATGTCAAAATTTTCCCATAACCTCTAGGGGGTGGATTGCTTTACTGATTTATTAAGGAAAACATCTCAGAATCCAGAAGCAGTCTCTGTATGGTGGATGAGATGTTACAAAAGAAGGCTGCAAAAAATCTCAATCTAAAGCAACTCCCACCAATAATAATCCATTATTAGCAATGAAGAAAGATGGGGTTTTTAGAGGTAAATAAATTAATGCTTTTCATTCTGATAGAAGTTCTTAGATGGAACACTTTATATCTTTCTGATGAACAGAATAGTACTTACAGGTGTATAGGGGCAAACCCAGTCTATGTTTGCTAAATTGTAAGTAGTGTTAAAAATCCCTCCAAGAGGGAGAGATGTAGTTTGATGCTTTGTGAGAGATATATTTAGCCCTAAAATTTGATATGAATTTGTTAGTTTTTGAGTGGTGATCACAGAAAACGGTATTTGGGACTGCAGAGCAGTTAGTCAGTCAAAAATAAGGATCAGAGATGTCTGAGAAAAAAAATTCTCCATTGATGGCAAATTTTGTCACTGTTAGGTCTCTCTCCGTTCTTCTAAACACTCTTTGCAAGAGAAAAAAACCCCTGGTCTTTGAAAATATTTTCTAACATGCTTTACATATAAGTAAGTCTTTTGAGTGAGGCCAGTGAAGTTTGCCATAAAAAAGCAGGATATTATTCCATCCCAGGGGTTTTTTTTGCTGGTGGTTTTGTTTTTGTGTTTGTTGTTTGGGTTTTTTTTTTCTGCTTAAAGGATAAGGAAAGCCTACAGAAAAGTACTAATGGATATTGAAACATGCATTTCCTTTTGCAGGTGTAGGGACCAGAAAATACATCTATTCTGTCCTGTGAACTGTGTATTACAAGGGGTGTCTGTTTCTATAAACAATAATATTTTTGATAATTGAAGACTTAAAAAAATTCTTGCATACGTTCTTATAAAACTATATATTCCATTTTGTTTTGAGAGGAACATTTTCCTTGCTAGGTTATCGTCAGCCTTTTCAATTTCATTTTTGTCTCTAGCTTGAACAGAAAAATGCTGACAGAGAATAAGGAATCCATTGGTAGTAACAGCTCAGGACCCGGTGGCTTTCCTGATCAATACAGGTACTGGACAAGTGAGTTCACAGAATCACAGAATGGGTCAGGTTGGAAAGGAGCACAGTGGGTCATCCGGTCCAACCTCCCTGCTCAAGTGGGGCCATCCTGGAGCACATGGCACAGGATTGTGTCCAGATGGTTCTTGAGTATCTCTAGAGAGGGAGACTCCACAACTTCTCTGGACAATCTGTTCCAGGTCTCAGTCTGGCAGAGTAAAGAAGTTCTTCCTCATGTTCAGGTGGAACTTCCTGGGCATCATTTCTGCCTGTTGCCTATTGTTCTGTTGCTTGGCACCACTGAGAAGAGCCTGGAAACACCCTGCCTTTAGATACTTGTATACATTTCTAAGTTCCTTCTTAGTCATCTCTTCTTGAGACTGAACAGGCCCAGCTTCCTCAGCCTTTACTTGTAAGAGAGATGCTCCAGTCCCTTAATAATCTTTGTTCCTCTCTGCTGGACCCACTCCAGGAGCTTCATGTCTCTCTTGTGCTGAGGAGCTCAAAACTGGACACAACACTCCAGATGTGGCCACATCAGGGCTGAGTTAAGGCGCAGGATCACCTCCCTCAAGCTGCTGGCCATGCTCTTCCTAACTCACCCCAGGATCCCATTGGCCTTCTTGGCCACAAGGACACACTGCTGGCTCATGGACAGCTTGTTGTCCACCAGGACGCCCAGGTCTTTGCAGAGCTGCTTTCCAGAAGGTCAGCCCCCAGCCTGTACTGGTGCATGGGGTTATTCCTCCCCGGTGCAGGACCCTGCATTTGCCTTTGTTGAACTGCATTAGGTTCCCCTCTGCCCAACTCTCTAGCCTGCCCAGGTTAAATTTCATATGTTGTCATATGCAGAAAATGCAGTGTTCAAACCTTAACAGTAAGCCAAACCCAGCCCAGTGAAACCTCACTGCACCAACAGAATATGTTTTATAATAGAAAGGTCACTGAAAGGTTTGTGCTTTTTCACAGGCCCCAGAAAGACTATAATTTAATAATATCATGTTGCTAAATTTATTTATTATTTGTGAAATAAGCCCAGTAATGGAAAACTTTAGCTCAAAGAAATTAAGCAACTGCAAAGTGATCAAAAGAGTACAGACAAATCCTGCAGTTGTCTTCCCAGAAACTTCTTATTTACTTAGTTCATCACAAAAGTGGTTGCCTGCAATATACAATGTCACATAGGTAAAGGTACTGATTGTGGTGCTCTAGGCTAAATAAACACAAGCATAGAGCAGAATGTCACCAGCAAGATGGATAGAATTCAACTCTCTTTCAATATGGGATCAAGTCTCAGGACACAGCTGATGAAAGAATCGTTTAAAAACAAAAGGGGCTTGTTCTGGTACAGAAGTGGAAGGAAATAATTTTCTTTTTCCTCTGCAAGAAGAAATAAAACAGATTTAGAAATATCCCAGAGCAACAAAGAGATAAACTCAAGATCTTTAATAAACAATAATTGTGAGACAGACCAGACATGCTAGAAGAATTTGGAGGGTATATTTGCCTTGAGTGTCAGAAATCCAGATAGATCCTGGGATTCTTTTGCCTGCTTACTCTAAAACTTTCATCACGGCCCTGTTGGTCACTTTGGCGTGGTGCTTTCAGGTGCCCTTGAAACTGCACAAATGTTCGTTGAAGCAGAAGTTTGTTCAGTTACTGAACATTTAAGGTTTGGACCAATCATGCTTCAAACCCTTTCTCCAAAGAGGGAGATTTGTATAACTGTGAAATGTGTATAAATTATTTTTTAACTAGAAACAGAAAAAAAAATTTTGCCTTTAAGTAACTGGCATTGTCCCTCTGAAAGTGAAGATTCAGACTTTCAGTTCAAGTTACCAGAACAGCCACTAGAGACATGAATTTTAACTATACGTATTTTACAGCTGGATCTCATATAGGAGCAGAAAGCCATCCATTAGTCAAAAAAATGTTTTCTTTATGACGTGTCACACAAATAGATATTTGACTACACAGAAACCAACCTTGAATAAGAGAAATGCCTGATTATGTGGAAGTCCTATTTTTATGTATTTTCATGAAATGAGGGTGTTATTTTACTTGTCTATACCCAGATGCCTCTGTTATTATTATTAAACTGTTTATAATCCAAAACCAGTAGAATGTGGGACAAACAACAAATAGGCAAATCAACAGGAAAAAAAAAATGAAAAAGAAAACTTCCACATAATATTATATTAACTATGTTTTTGCTAGAAGTAGAGATAATTTTACCACTCTGTTCAAAGGAATCAGGATTAGGAGCAGTTTAAGAGTCCTTGAAAATTCCAGGTTGTGGACACTACAATTGATTCCTCCCCAGACCAAGAAATACATAGCTTTTAGGGAATATACAACAGCACAGGAAACAAACAATCAAAAAGGCCTAATATCCGCTGAAGTCTGTAACATTCCTCAGAGATGGAATTTATGAGTGAAAAAAAAGTATTATCTACACAAAGAATTGCATTTTATTAGAGTGCATAAATATATTCTGTTTGTTACAGGTTAAATCCTTGGAAAAATGCAGTGTATCAAAACCAGAAGCCCTCTTTCCTCCCTTTAGCAGCCTATTTTTTGCTGGGTATTGTGTTTTCCTTGAATTTATCTTGCCTTTTTCATTCTCTAGACTGGAATAAAATAAAGCCACCCTGTGCTGTATTTGCACACCGAGCTCCACAGACTGTTCCAACAGTCTATTTTGATGCCCTGTTTACATAGTATTGCATTGATTGCTCTAATTGTTTGATCCTGGTGCATCCATTTTAGGTTTAGCAAGTTAAGATTTTATTCCCCATTTACAATAATTTAATTCAGTTCAATTAATTTGTAACACTAAAGGCTTGGTGTATTCTGTATGCACATAAAATGCCTTTGTATATTATGTCTGATATGTTCTTAGGGATTATTTAACTCAGTGAGTCATGTTAGTTTTCACATTGTTGCCACTGTGATAAGGCAAGTCATACACAGAGGTGACTGGGATGGATCCTTACAGATCAAGCTAATAGTAGGTCAGTAGCTCGTGTCTGCCACATCACATGATGTGACGTGATAGCTGTGTTTCAAAAGCAAGTTATTGGTAACTGATTCCTCATAGAATAAAACAGAAACAAGAGCTGTACAGGCATAGAGGACCTCTGAAGATCGTTGGAAACCAAATATTCTTTGAAGCCTCTCAAATCCAATGTAGGTTGTGTTAAACAGAGTTCCTCAAAACAGTGTTTTACACACCTTTTCACATCACGAACAACCTGCCCATCCTCCCTGGAAGGATTAATTTCATTTTTGATAGGAGCCACTGCAAGCTGTAGTTATAGCTAAGGACTTTCACCAGAACAGTAAAATTATTGTAACAGCTTTTAAAGCCAGTTTTGTACTTTGGAAAAAAGATGCTGTGGCATCTGATAGGGCATACATCAGAGTAATTTTTAGTAACATTTGTTCCATGAAGATAACAGTAGCACAGCACTTCCCAATCTAATTGCATTTGTGATATATATATAAAACCCAACATGTATTTATAGATCTTACACAATGGCATTCCGCCCTCCCTTTTGATGTTTTATCCTTAACCAATGAAGTCTTCTCTGCAGCAAAATTTCCCAGTAAAAAAATTAAATCTAGTTTTTCAGTTCTGAACTAAATAAAGGAAACCAACTTCCCCCCCTGCTGTGGCTGCCTGAATATGGAGAGAAAATCAGTGTTAATTCAAAACAAAATCACACAGTGAAGAACCATTCACAGGTATTCTCACGTTGTGCTTGCTTTCCACAAGGAAATAAAAACATCTGTCTGAAGGAAATTTTCTTTCCAAGGGGGTGCCTTTGTAAACATGGTTTTATTTGGAACACACCTACCATTCAGTAAGCTAATATGTAGTCTGACTTCCCATGGGTCTTACCTTCCACTATGGCTTCCAAAATATCTGGAGTGTGTGTCAATTGCTTATTACTAAATACTCACTAGTGTATGTCAGATGAACTAATTAATCTTTTTGTAATGCCAGAAATCTCTGCTTGCTAGCTTGAAGCTAGGACTATCCCATATAAAGAGGCTGATTTTCCACATTTTTTTATCCATTTTCAAATAACTACATTACTTCACATTTCCATGTGAGGCAAGAACTCACAGCTGCTGATTAATAAACACTGTGACATTCAGAATGAAAGGTAAGAGTACTGCTACTGACTCAAATGACAGTATTTCTGATTTCTGTGAAGTCCAGTTCAATTATTTTAAGGATCAATGGCCCCATTAACACCAGAGAGGAAGTGCAGCTGGACAGTATGATTATTTTTGACTCTTGGTCTTATCCATAATAAGTGGGGCAAAACATGAGATAACTTTGACCTTTCACCTGTTCCTCCAAGCATTCTTCAGGCTTCTTAGAAGTTAAATTCTTTCTACTTATAGATAATAAATAAATAAATAAATAAATAAAAATAATAAATGAATAGATAACTTTATTATGTCTTTTGTATATCTTTCAAACATCAGCTATGACCCTGAAAGTACAGAATTACAGAAGTGTTTTTCTTCATGGAGATAATACATATTAACCTCACAATTTTACCCCAGAATATTTTGTTCCTGCTTTTTTTGTTTTTTAAATCATGAATAAAACTTTGATTATTGTCTGTAAAGATGAGATTTCACCTTGTATCAAATTTTTAAATGACAACAGAAGATTTTCTGACATTTCCTCATAAGTATCTCTTTAATGAAATATCCAAATGTCTATATATTTTTCCGACATCTCCCAGGAAGAGTGCTTGAGGAGAGACTGCCATAACCTCACACTGTGGTTTGAGGTCCTTTCTGAACGTGGACACAGTCCCTGTTTTCATGTGTGCTTCTACTGGCATAAAAACTTCATCATTTTTGCATTTTAACTGCTAAATTCCTTTTTTAGTGCCATATCTTAAGATCTTTTATATGTAGATATCATAGTAACACCCAAACTCCTCAGATCTTCAAAGTGAAAATCTTAGTCTCACAATGCTACAGATGAACTAAAGAACTATTATCGTTTTGGTAGAAAGGGGAATAAGAAGTAAAAAATCTAAGTAAATTGCCTAAGATAATATCAAATGAACCTGTCACCCAGGAAGAGCAAAAACTCAGTTCCCACTAATCTGTGACTGTCATCAGGATCACAGGATGGTCACAAGCTGCAGACGAACTGCTGCTCAAAATTATTGCTCCTGGGCAATATCTAAATAATGTGCTCACTTACAAGATAACTTTCACTTTAGAGTTCTGTTAAACTGTGCTAAAAGACATTTTAATGCAGTTTCATACATCTTTTTAATCCATGTCTATGTTATTCCAAGCTGATGATACCACACTCCGATAATAAATAAATAATCAGTGGTGGGAAACCATTTCCAGCGATTGATTCCTGAGACACCAGTCCACAGCCAGTGAGACACTAATAAAAGGAAGGGAGGAAACAAACTGGTTCTAGGTGCACTGCTGGTCTCCATACTTCAGGCTGTATCAGGTTGATGCTGCTCCAAGAAGGCAAAAGCAAAAAATTAAAACCTGGACCTCTGCTACTTCCCTCTGTTGTATTATCTCTGATTTTACACAGCACTTTGGTGAGAGTGGCAATGCAAGTGATCCAACGTGAAGAGGTGAGATAGTGAAGGGAAACAATCAGTAGGAGAAANCACTCAAAACGTACATTTCAGTGGTGGGAAACCATTTCCAGCGATTGATTCCTGAGACACCAGTCCACAGCCAGTGAGACACTAATAAAAGGAAGGGAGGAAACAAACTGGTTCTAGGTGCACTGCTGGTCTCCATACTTCAGGCTGTATCAGGTTGATGCTGCTCCAAGAAGGCAAAAGCAAAAAATTAAAACCTGGACCTCTGCTACTTCCCTCTGTTGTATTATCTCTGATTTTACACAGCACTTTGGTGAGAGTGGCAATGCAAGTGATCCAACGTGAAGAGGTGAGATAGTGAAGGGAAACAATCAGTAGGAGAAACAAGAAAGAAAGAAAAGGGAATTGGCACTCTTCAGATATTTTTTTCCTTTTTTTTTAAGTGAGAATCATTCCAGGCACAGCAATCTTTCTGAAAATATCTTGCTTTTGGTTATCCTGGTGCACATGCAGCACATGATGTCTGTAATTGTCTAGAAATCTATCTGTGAATGCTGATTTACATATTTAAATTTTTAAAGATTTAAATATTTCTGCTGGAAAAAGAAAAAAAGAAGAGGTATTCATAACACATAAAGAACTAGTTTACACCTTGTTCTGACCTATCTAGGACTCATAAAATTGTGACATCCCAAACCCACTTGTTTAGACAGCAAAAACACTAAATCCAGTGAAGTATTTTCTTATTCTTCACTTTTGCTCTCCTTCTTTTGTCATATTCCATGTCTATGCCATAGCTCTTCCTATACATGTAAGGATATCCCTTAGCTGTTTTACCATCCTCCCTATAAATACATCAATATATCCTTCCTATAATATACATCAATTTTAAGATCAGTAGAGTAAGAGAATAAGAAAAAAAGGAATGTGCCATTTGATCTGTTGACTTGAAAGAAGACTTCATCTTTTCCAAAAGAACCTTTTTTGGTCTGCTTGGGTCTGCCACATTTAAGGGGCTAAAGGCTTCTGAGTGTAAGCTGGGAAAGCAGAAATGTGTAGCTCCATGCTGGAAAGAGATAAGGGAGACTGTGAAATGCTAGACAAGAGAGAAAGAAATTTTAGCTAGGAGTAGGTCACTCTTCTTTCATAGTGCAATGGCTATTATTAAATTTCTGCAGCTTATATTTCCCTCTCAGCAGAGTATTTATCTCTCCAGGTTACTGTTGTATAATAGTAAATTCTTAAGGTTTGCTTTTCTATTAGGTCACACAGTGCCAGATAGCTTTACAGCATGTCCAAATAATTCAACATCTCACACACAAAAAAAAAGGTTGTAGCAGCTATTAATATATGTGGCCCTCAAGGCGAGCATAGGAAAACTGGAGCCTTTATTATTTTTTTCATTAATTTCTAAAATGTGTGTTTGCTGAGGTGGAGGAAGGTGTGAATTTTAAAACATTGGCACTCTCGGCAGTTATGCAGACTTCTGTAAATACAGCTTGTCTCAGAAGACTGCAATATTTGAACAGTGTTCTCCGTTTGAACAGCACAAAAGAATTTTCTATTAATTTGTGGTGCTTAGGGGTGTTCAGTACCTGCTCACACCTTCCATAAGAAATCAAGAAGCACACCTAGCATCAGCCGTCTCTCACACCAGGGATGATAAGATGGAGTTATCCCTGAAATGAAAAAGTTCTATCTAGGCTGTACACTGTTTTGGCTTCTGCTCCCTGTACCATCTCCTCACCCCCACCTCCCATCCATGAAGGACAGAAAAGAGTTAAGAAGTATTCTTACATTTCTTAAGCTGAGCAAGACTGAGCTAATTGAAGCAGACCAGCTGAATGCTATTACAGGATGGAAACCAACAAGTGTTTTTAGCACTACAATGCTTCATGGATTCAAAGTCCTGTTGACTGCATTCCTGAGCTGATCCCACTGCTCTTTTAAGTAGGGAGTGGGGAACAACTTGGTCTGAAAAGCTCTTATGTGAAAATCACCTTTCAAATCCTGTATGTGTTACACTTTTTAGTGACTTCTGAAGGGTGTGATATTACCATTCTTCACATCTTACATAGAGCATGAGTTTTATTTATGGACTAGCCGTGGCAATGGACTATACATCTGAGTGCTCAGTTTATCCCTGGCACTCTGAGTCAGCAGCAAGAACTGGAAAACACATGTAGAAAGACAAGTTTGTTTAGGCTGCAAAATTGTTCTACTGCAGAAGTTCCTCCTGTATTTTAATATCAGAATATACATGCTAAGAGCTGTAATAATGGTCTACAGAAGAAAAAACAAATAAAGAGGAAGAGAATGAAAGTAGAAGTAGGGCTGTGATGTGTGATAAGGACAGGGGAGGGATAGAGGAAATCGAATAAATCTCAATATAAAGTGAATGGCTGGTCAAAATTTTTAATTGCAGTGGTGATGGTACCTACATGCTGTGGGAAATAGAGTAGAAATGGAAACCATTCAACAAGATTCAACTGAATTCAACAAGATAAACAACATTGTCTTGGGGACGGATAATTATGAAATAAGTGACACTTTACTAAGTAATGAATCTGGTGGTAAGGATACGGGGCATTAGTACAATCAGAAAGATAGAGGGAGAGGTGGAGTCCAAGGATGCAGGAGTAAAATGTTGTATTGTAAGTGAATACATGTTAGGATCGTGGAATAGATGACTAGGACAGATTTAGACAACTGGAAGCTTTGAAAAAAGGTAAAAAAAACATGAAACGGGATCATAAGGGACAGATTTCACAAAAAAGATTAAGCTAGACTGAAATGACATCTTTCTTTAAAAAGATAATTGGGTTTTGGAACAGAAAGATCTTAAAAGATGTAATCGATCTGGATCATTACATAATTCACCTTTTAATAAAGCTCACAATAATTCCATATGGAGATTTGCTAGGAAAAACTGAGATAAATAAAAAAAAGGCTTACAGTGAGTACAGCTAACAGGTTAAAGTGAGTACAGCTAACAGGAAGAAAAGAAATAGGTAATGCTGAACCAAAAAGCATAAGTGTTCAAAGTGAAAGTATTAAAGAGTAATTTTCAAGATGTAAGTCCTTTGATTTTGTGATTAATAAACTTCACTCAAAATGTAGAAATGTTCTAATGAGATGCATTGAATATTTGAAAATGACAGGTACTGTTAATATGGCGTAGTAAAAGGATGTTACTCAGTGATAGTTGGAATTGGGATTGATGTAATGTAAATAGAATAACATAAAATTATGAAGTACAAAGGACTTTAATTATTAAAGGCTAATAAATGAAATCAAACAAAGCCCTTGTAATAATCTTAGAGCTTATCAATGGGATGCCATGGGAAGGAAGTGTATCTGAGTGCATTCATCAATCACAGGATAATTTGTGTGCTGCCATTGTAAAGTGGCAGTGAAAAAAAGCTAGTAAAAGACTGGGATATGTCGGGGGAGACATTTCCAGCGGAGGAAGGGAGAATATTAATGTGACTGTAGCAGGCTTGGATAAGACCTGATCTGGAATATTGTGTTCAATTCCTCATTCATAGTCAGGAAAGATGAATTTGAAAAAGTGCAAGAAACAGGCTGTTATGATTCTCAGGGGAAGGAAGAGTCTATTTCATGAAAGGATGCTGAAAGAGCTTAGAATTTTAACAGAACAAAAGCAGAGAAAGGATGAGGTTGCCGTCTTTAAATACATCAGGATGGTAAAGCCGGAGACAGGAAGGAAGTGTTTAAGTTAAAGAATAGTATTGGCTCAGAAACAAGTGGGCACAAACTGTCCACAAATAAATTTAAGCTGGAAAGGAAATGAGGATAAAATGCTCTGGTTTTCAATAAAACAATTTTTAGAAATTTATGTTATATTTTTTAATTTATTATTTTATATCATAGCACAATACAGCATAGCATATGATAAGATTTCCTTCTCCCAAAGTGTCATAGGAATTTTGCTCCAGTTCTCTGTTTCTTATTTTGTGTGAAAGTGTAAATGCCTGCATGTATAAATATTTAGTTTGCTGTAAAACTGGAGATCATCTGGGATTATTTAAACAGAGATGTAAAAGGCAGGCCAACTCAATGTATTTACACAATAGTTGGAGTCATGGATTTTAATGAGTAGATACCTGCTACTCGGAAATGAGGTAAATGGTGCTTTAGAAAAAATATGTCTAAGCATCATACTTATAACATTTAGATAAAGTTGTGGATTAAACTGTTCACATTCTGTTCTTATGCTCAAACCAGTTTTGTTGACTTAGTCAAAGCACAGAAAGAGACATTTAAACTGGTAATAACTATGGCTAAAAATATACCTTTTTGTTCCATAATTTGGTTTTTGTTCAATTAAGAAAATAAAAACATCTCTATCTCTGACCTGTCCTTTTTGTTTGCTTGTTTGTTGGTTTGTTTTGTTTTTGTTTTTCTTTTTTTTTTCTTTTTTTTTTTTTCTCCATAGAGTATAACCTTTTATGAGTAAATGGATTTGAGTGGGAAGATGGTAAATGAGTCTGTTATTCCAGTCTATAAATGGTGCAACCTACCTAGAAGATAGTGGGAGGGTACATGGTCAGTTTTGGGGAGAAAGAATTGTGTTATGATATTAAACACTTTCAAAAAACTACCCAGAGTATGGAATTGAGATAGGAACACTGTGAATTATAGGGACCTTAATGTAAAAGTGGAAAGCTTTGAAGATAGGATATAAAAATAAGTGATGGAGGAAAAATGTCTGCAAAGCCTTCAGAGGCTCAGAATCTGTTTTTGTATAGGCTGTTTGAAAAGGTTTGAGGTGAAGGTGAAGTGTTGAGGGATGTTTTTCATGTTTCCAGTGAAAAAGCAGAGAAGTTCACAGGAATATGTGTTCAGAGACGGGTCGGTTCTTGGTGTTTTTAATGTAACAGGACTTGGTTTTTTGAGAAAATGTCCCAGAAAGATTGGCTGAGTTTGTCCTCACATTAAAGATAATTTTTTTTCATGCTTTAGCTGCTTCAACACTGTTCTGTTGCTTGGACATGTGTGTTACATAGAAAGAGCATCCTCAGGAGGGTTCAGCATCAAACAGTTGCACAGTCTACCACCTGGTGAGCTGACCTGCTTTTCTGAGTGCTGTTGCTCAGAGACACAGTGGAAATGCAGATTATTGTTTGCGTTCTTCTTTTTCTGCCCTTGAACTGGCTTTTGGACTCCTGTTGTTTATTCATGTCTCCATTCCTCACTGTTTGGTTATAGTCAAACATTATATTAATTTGCCCTTCCAAAATGATCATACCTCAGTTTAAAATTTTAAACAAGAGCAATTTACTTTGCATCCAGTTTTCAATATCATTAACTTTTGCCGCTTGCAATACTGAAGTCCTTGTTTCTGTAAAAGGCACATGAAATCTACCATTTTCTGAGATAGTGTCATTTTTCTGAGTATTTTCTTCAACATTGTTTATGATTGCTCTCAGGCTGCCAAAATTACTATCAGAAATGATGGAAAAGCTACAATTATGGTTCTTAAAAAATTTTAGGGCAGGTCATGGTGTTCTAGTCTTTTAAAGTGAAATTAACCTATTCACCATTTACTGCAAAACTTTTTGTGTGGATATGAGTAGAGACATATTTTATGCACTTTCACTGACAACCAGACACAAACATCTTAAAGAGCTCCTCAACCAAGCCTTAGTTTTATCTTTTCTGTTAATTGAATTTGAAAATGTATGCCAGTGAGAAGAAGGGATGGAAAGAGGCCAGCCAGCCCCTTCAGTACAGATTCACACAGGATCCTTACCATGTGCCGGCCTCTCATGGTTCATGTTACCATCATTATTTTGTCCCAGTGATTTTATTGAGGGTCAGAATAGAATTCAAGAAGTAAGAGTCAAGTCTTATTTTTCAAGTTTTATTAATAATTTCATGTTAAAATAAAATCACCACATTTTGAGTTTAGCTGTATGGTTTTATATTGTTTGCTTTTAATGCCTAACACAACGTGCCTTCACTGCCGTCCGTCTTACATTCCTTTCTTCCTAAGAAAACTTGTAAGTGAAAAGTGGAAATAATCCTCAAACTACAACTTGAATTTGAATCAGTGTGATAATTTTCTTATATGGGTCTGCCAATAGTTTATATTAACAGTAGGAAATCTGTGACCTTCAATGAGATGGCAAATGAGAAATTTCTAAGAAGTGCCCTTTCAGTACTGAATTGGCTAAATATTTCACTGCTGCTGAGCTGCAAAGCTGATCTGCTGTTATGGGGTGTACCATAGGGACAAGTGCAGGTTATCACTTGTCAAATTATTTTGAAACTAAAATAAGGTAGTTTACTGACAGGATTGTAAGTCTCTTTCTGTTATCATTTCTTCATGAGCAAAGAAATCTTGCAGGCACGGGTGGCAGAGATAGTGATTGTTCTCAACACTAATTTAATTTGATTCTCTGAATGGAGAGTTAAGAACCTGTGCTATACAGGAAGTCTGTTGGGGTTACCTACTCCTGTCTGTGGCATCTGATGTGCATGGAGGTTAAAAAGTCCCCAGGTCTCATTGCCTCCTCTGATTCTAAAGGGCAAGATATCAAATTCCTTCTCACCCAGTATTATATTATTTTGAATTAGAAAGATATGAGCAGAGCACAAGAAATTGTCATGGCTGTAGCTGAATTCAACTTGAAAATAACAGATTGAGCTGAAGCACTGTATTTATGGACTAGATATTTAGATAGTTGTGTCTTTTCATAACAGTTTTTATTTATTCTCTGCTATGTCCTAGACATCATAATATAGGAAAGAAAAGATAATTTTGAAGCTGGATAAATTCCTACTTAACTAATATAATCAGAGATATATCCCTTGACTTTAATTTTTTTCACTGAAGTGTTTCTTACAAACAATAGTTAATATGCATTTGTACAATACATTAGGGCCCATCGCTTTTACAAAATTATTTGTGTTTAAATTAACCTGAATGTAGAATTCCATGCAGGAAAATCAATATAATGTTAATGTCACTGGAAGTTGTAAAGCACTCAGAAAAACCTAAAAAATCATATGAAACATGATGTTGATTCTAGAGGGTTTGTTTTCCCTTCTGTTTTATTAGGCAGGGCTCCCATTGTTTTGCTAGTTTTAAGGCCTGTTTCTGTACTGTCACAGAGATGCCTGAAGAAGTTATAGGACAATGTTTGCTCTTTTTGACATTGATTTGTTAGAAAAATTTATTTGTTCAGAGAAATGGGAAGTTCTATTCTCCTTTAAAGAACAATCTGACCATTTCTTTGGTTCTGTGAGTGTAGGAAACCAAATAAACTTCTATATGTTCAATTTTTACTGTAGTTTTTTCATAAAACTATTGCCCAAGGTGGGATTCATTTCAGCTATTTCCAGAATTCTATATATTAGATGTTTAGAATGCATCTAAACTAGGCAACCTTTGCTCCCTGATAATACTGGAGAGAAACAGGCACTTTAAGGGCAGCTCATGTGACCTAATTTACTTGTTTGCTTTTGGATGAGATGAATCAGAATACACATTTCATCAGGCTGAGTCACCACTGTTTCAAATATAGTGTACTTGGTCTGTTAACAGTTCTCCTGTATGACTCTCAGGAGTCCACAAATGTTTACTTTCCCTGGGACAGTGCTGGTGACCACATTGTCTCTTCAGTGCTGAGGGTAAGCTCCATGTACTCCAGAGGCAGTTGTATTCATTGGGTGCTATTCAGGGTAAAGAAATGTGTGTTATAGAATGGGTCACTTTTCTCTGTTCTTGATAGTCCTGAACCTCTATCATTTACATAAAAAGCAAGCAAACTTGCCAAGTCGGTAAAAAATACCATTGATGCTGAGATTAATCTTGTAATAAATAAATAAATAAATAAATAAATAAATAAATTCACTTATTTTTAGCTTTTAGACTGACCTTTGTATTTTGTTGTTTTAACTGGAGTTGTAACTCCCATGATTTCCAAAAATGTAATTTAGGTGTTAAGATAATGACCATGTCTCATCTAATTTGTACCATCATTGTTTTCCATCCAGAGTTCTTGGATGTTTCATATGTGCTATCAGCACAGATAGTACAAATGTGGTGTGTCAGCATCCTTTGAAAGGGCAGACAAGGGAGGCTGGTTAACTGACATAATAGTCCTTAGACAAAAGAAGATAAAGATTTCTTCCCCTGTCCAACAGTGATCTGTCTGTGTACTCACTCCCTTGGAGTCCCTGAGTAGATCTGATCATATTTTTTTCTGTGAGAAAATACAACTCAACAGGACAACAGAAATCTCTGTCTTGTTTCATTTTTCTGCTGGATTAGGGGGTGGAATTTGCACACTGAGGAGCAGCAGGAGCACCAGAGCTGGCTCAGAGGAGTGGCCTTTCCAAAGCAGCAACATATTAGACCAGTTAAATCTTTCCTATCTAACTGCACTCTGCATCAGACCAAGCACCACTCTTCTACACTGTGTAAAAGCTAATTTAAACGTTTTCCATGGGTTTTCTTTACCACAGTCCATCTTTGCTTCTGTGATGGTGGCAAAGAGCTCTGTGATCTACGGCTGCCTCTGACTTTCTTTTCACAGTCTAGTTGTGATGCTGCAGAGCACAAGGTAACTCTGGCAATGCTGCAATATGGATTGGTTATTCTGATGCTTTTAGCTCTCTATGTCTGTTATATTTGGTCCAAAATTTTAAAATGCAGCATAAACTTTGGGGTTCCAAATTAGCAGAAGTCTGGCACTCAGAAACAGAGTGTGCCTATTTTTTAAGGTATTAGTAGATACATACATTGTCTCTAGCCAGATTGAAGAGGGGAAGAAGGTCAGAAAAGAATAAGGAGGGTGCAGGAAGAATGACTGCATTTCATTTGTATGCAGGTGAGATTGAAGTCACAGAAACCTACAGGAGACCACCATTGCTGAAAACTCGATCTTGGGCTTATCAAAGTGGTTTACCAAATATAGGAACACAGAAGGGAAAGCTTTTTTACAAAGTATTCTCATGCTCAATGAAATCTACACCTGCAAATTAACTGTTGCAAGAAGCATGTAAAAAAAAAAAAAGGGGGACATGATGGGCTTCAACTCACTATTGGAAGATACAGCAGACATGGAAACCATTTCTCAAATGTGTATGGGAGAGGATCACAAAGGCGAGGGAAGGATTTGAACATGACAAGTTAATTTAAAGTCTGGAAACTCTACCAAACACAAATTAGAAACAGTGATTACCCCTATGAAACTAGTTTGCAGGCTGCCAAAGATGCTGACTGTTAATGACCAGGTCTAATCTGATGGACATATTTACTCAGAAGAATATTACTGAGATTTACCAGTTTGAGAACTATGTCAACTCAGAAAAACTCTCACAGAGCTGTGAGATGGCCAAAAAAGCAATTCAGAGAATGAAAAATCTGCTAAATGAACAACCATGGTCAGTACACAATATTGTGACAGTGTAGAAATGTATAATTATATGGATAGACTTTCCCAGAATAGATGATTTATTTTTGCAAATAAATTTGAGCATATAAATTATGTTTGACCTTACTGACAAGAGTAACAGAACACTTAGAGCTAGTATTTCAATAGTTACCAAAAAGAAGACTTCAACACTGGAAGTAGACATTAGCTGGCTTGAGCTTCAGAGCTGTATTGGATACAAGCAACTGACATGTTGTTATTTTCCTGTTTAATTTCTTTCATTCCCTGCTATCCATGAGGTAGTGCTAAAGAAGGACTTAAGAAATAAAACAGTTGAATTGCATTTTTAAACATTGCAATTTAGAGAATTTACGAAAGGTAATAATAAATAAATTTCTTGCTTTGAAATGCAAACTGAATTTTTTTTAAAAAAATAAAACAAGTAGACTTAATAATGGTCTAATTTTCTGGATGGATGATTCTAAAAAATAGAAAATTAGAAGTTTTACTCTCCCTGTCTTTTTTTTTCACAAAGAAGTTTAATGAAGACCTAGGAAATATTGTAATGCCACAAGGTGCGTGACACTAACAAATGTAACAAAATATGCAACCAGCAACATCAAAGGTCAAGGTTGTAGGAAGCACATCAAACTGATCTTACCCTTAAAACTGTTCTGAGTTGAGCAAGTTTCTTTATATAATTTTTAGAAAATCAAGTAATTTTAACCTTAGAGAGCATGGGAGATACTGATTTCACAGCTTTTGTTTTATAGTTATGTTTAAGAAATTAAGCCTAAAATGTCCTTCTCTCATACATATAACACCAGATCTTACTCAAGTGATGGGCTTTCACCCCAATAGTATTGCCAGTTTCTTACATCTGTAGGATGTATCCAATGCAGCATAGATACACACCTATAGAATAAAGACTGAATTACTGTAGTCCTCAGTTATAACCATCATTATGTCAAAAGTATAAACATTCCAAAATAACTCTAGGAAGCTGAAAAGTAGGATTATTTATAATACTTGTTTTCAAACTGGTTATAAACTACATTTGCTGTTTTACAGCAGCAAGAAGTTCAGAGTGAGATGGACTCCTGCTCCAGGGATCCCTGGATAAGCATGGCAACAGATAGGCATTACAGCTCATGGTACCTCTGTCTACCAACCAGCTTAGCAGCTCAGATCTTCCTGTGTCTTCAGGGGCTTTGACCCCAGTTGTTCACTTTAACAGTTATGTTGAAAATGCTGCTTCCATTCACTTCAGAGATACGCTTTTCCCTGCACTTTGAAACTTCCTCCAAATTTGGAAGTATTTGAAATTTCCCCAGCTTTGGGGCTCAGAGATCCACGCGCAGCACTGCCACATTTTTATTTTTCTAACTGAAGTCCCTAAGTTCCTAGACTCTCTGCCCCTCTCTGGTGTGCTTACTAACAGCAGGTAACCTGTAAGGTGAAATATTTAGAGGTCTAAAACAGATCAGATGAACCTTTTGTTAAAATACACATTTTTTATTACCTTTTCCCCCTTTTACTTTATTCATCTTGGCATGACTCACTCCAACATCTGACTTGTAGGTATGTAAAAATAGGAGAGGCAAATCTCATATTTTCTTTAAAAATGATTCTTTCATTGCAGGTGACTTCAGTACAAGATAATGACAGGGAACCAGTGGGGTGGCTCACATGGTATGGTTTGATTCAGGACAAGCTAGCATTCGACACCACATAGTGCAAATATTCTTTTATTACATTTGCCATTTTTCAGTGGCAATTTTCCTTTTTTTAGAGGGAATAATAGTATCTATATAATGCCTAAGTTTCACTTAGACTTTCAAATTAAATTCATTAAATTAAAAAAGAAATCAGCAAAAGCCTTTATATTTAAATTGCAGTGAGGATAAAAATTTTAGATTTATCAAAAAATTTGATTCATAAAGATATGTGAGATCTTACTTAGGATAATATGGTTTGGATTCAGTCATTAAAGGTATCTCTTCTTTCAGATATTTTTTGCAGCATTTACGTTTTATACATTTTAATCACATGATGTTATGGAGTCAAAATAATTAAAAGAGTCTGGATAAGTGTAGAATAACCTGTTATTCTTGTAAGGCCTGAGTTAGTGATGGATCATACAGAACACCTATGATGCATCCGTTTAATGATGTCAGCATGGTAGAAATTTATTGGAGATATGCTTTTCTGCTATAAGGAGAAACATATGAGTTTCGTGGGAAAACAGTATCAGCCTTCCCAATTGAATAATATCTGGCAAATCAGCACATTTCAAAGACAAATTAGAATAAAAGAAATTTTATGAACTTCTTTAGAATTCAGGATCTAAAACAACTGAGCTTTGATTTAAATTTGTGAATGGCTTATCTTCCTTTCCTCAATAAGTTTTGACAGGTACTTTGTCCGCTTCTCTCTGACAATTTATTTTTTAAAAATATGAATTTCAGTATTTTTGTGTTTCTTTCTCTGTTTTCAGAGCATATGTTTGATGTTTTCAGCATGCAGCTGTTTTGAAACTGAAGTTAGTGACAGAATTTTCTGCAGTTCAACAAGAATAAGGTACAGATCACATTGTACCAATTTGGAACCTAAAATTTCTATTATTTATAAAATTGATATAGCTGCTTCTTCAATCGTGTATTTAAGACAGAAAATCTAGACAGATATTTTTAGGACCTGATTTTGCAAACATTTACATATTACATGATTTTTTCCCCCCACTTTTCTATATATAAAAAAGATATTGAGGCTTCTATAAGAAACAAACAACAGACCAATCTTGAGCCTGCCTATGGAAACCAGCATTCTTGGGCCTAAAACAAATCTTTTATACAAAGTCGTCAGCAACCACTTCTGATATTGAGTGCAACAGTCAACACCTGCTCCTGCATTACTTCTAAGAGGCTGTATTTACCTCTGTTTCCAAAACAGTTAATCTTGATAATTCCTCACATCTTTTTCTATTTTCCTTCTCCACATGTGAAATGAATGAAAAACAGCAAAGCAACCTCATTGATCATGAATGGGAGGAAGCCTCTCGGGCTATATAAACCAAGCAAATGATCATTGTTACATATACATATATATATGTAAATATATGTAAATATATATATATATATATATAAAAATATGTGTGTGTGTGTGTGTGTGTGTATATATATATATATATATATATATGTATATACACCTGCCCTGGAAGATCCCAAATTTGTCTGATCACACAAGCTGCACAGTTGAACTACACACCAGCCAGACAAAGTACTTCCTTGTAGTACTGCAAATATCAAGCTTATCATGTTATCATAATCTCTAAAGTCATCTTAACCTCAGCTTCTTCCTACCTTTTACTATATTCAAAGCTGCATGCAACCTTCTTTATTTATACACTCTACTCACCAGCCAAGCATATTTTAAAAAAAGTAATTCCTACATCCCTTTTTGAGAAAGGTTTGCTGCCACTTTCACAGATGAATGCATTTGTACACAGAGTGAGAAGACAGGCAGTGGATGTGAAGGGAATCCACAACACCTGGTTCTAAGTCTTCCTTTTCCACTGTGCATTTTCCTGCCTGGAGCAGGATCAATGTTATTATATATTTACACAACAGTGCATCAAGGTCCTTGGAAAAGCTGTGCTTTGGATTACTAAATAACTGCAAAGTGAAATTCTCTTAGAAATATTTTCCATTGAGCTGGGATTAAAACAGTCAAGTTTCTGGTCAAATAATTTTGAAGTTTTTTGCTTTAAGACAGCATGAAATGCACAGTGATAACTTCATTATTCCCTGCTTCCAATGTGTATAGTTGATAGGTCAAAACCAGGATATGACAATCTTAGGAAAAATTATAGTGGAGATCTTAAATATATGTGTTCCAAAGAGTGAAAACTCACTAGATATTGCCTATAAAACCAATTTGTACTCCAACTGGGAAAGCTCTGTCTGCTATTTTTGTCAAGCACTCCGGATCCAAAGGTAGAAGTAGACCCTAGAAATAGAGGGAAAAAGTCTTTTGAGGTGCGAATTGCTTACCTAGGTAGAAAGAGTGAAAATTATTTGATGGCATTCAGTGATTTGTTTGTTTATTCTCTGGATTTATTACATAAAAAGAATTCTTTAAGTTGTCTGAAGAGACTGCAGGGGAAAGTGGTGGGAGCTGAAGAATAACTATTTTGTATGGAGCTGAACTGAGGTAGTTCCAGAAGATGAGGGCAGGGCTGACTGATTTACTGAGCTTCCTGGGGGGTGTAGAAGCAGGAGTATGGTTGAAATGCATCAGCTTAAGTGTTTTTCTCAGTTGACTATGGCACATTGAGAGGTAAATTAAAGAGCTGGTGAGCTACAGAGAGAAGGCGAGATTTAGTGACAAAGCAGGTAGCAAGAGGTCAGAGTGGCAGAATTTATTTCCATCACAGGAATATATTTTTCTGGAATAGACTTTGTTGATATAAAGAGAAATTTCTACTCATCCAGATAGAATAGGGCTGTGGCTGTTGAATCTACTTGCTCCTCTGGTTAATACTGTGTATTTAACAGGAATCATCTGAAAAAAATTGCTTTGATGTCAAACTTAATTGCTTTGGTGGAAGGAACTGAAAAGCCCCCACAAACAAAAACACTCTAGCATGACTTTAAATACTTGGGAGATTTTACATATATATTAATAATACCTTTGAATCACTAAATGCATCCTGTAGTCCAATGGCTGGTATTTCCTTCAATGGCAGACTGGTGACGACAAGTCATATAACGCAAAGTTAATTTTAGGAATGGAAAGCTTTTGAAAATGTTAGCTGAGTGCAAGTATTTTTTTCTCTTTAGTGTTGCTTTGCATTTCTTTCACAATATAACCAGTGAGGGCATAGGGACCTCTTACTGACCTTATACTTGGTGTTCATATCCCAATGCCGGCATTTCCACTGAGCTCTGAAACAACGTTGCACAGGGTCAAAACTAAGGCTTTTAGAAGGTCTACGTTTTGCATCCTGCTGTACTGAAATATGCATAGATACACTGTTTTAAAGCTTCAAATGAACTGCTGTTTAAAACATTAAACACACAAACGATGATGAAGCTTTTACCACTTTGTAGTTTTCATTGACATTTAACCTAATTTACAGTGACTGCTACTTAGTCCAGGTGGAGACTAAACTGCAGAGGTTCTTTAAATATTATTCTGTGTACCCTCCAGAGTCAGTTCTAATTTGTTTGCCTTCGTTGCAAAGCACTAGCTCCTCTGTTTAGAAAAAAAAAAAAAAAGTAAAAGGAAAAAGGAGTGATTTGTTATAGTTAACTGAGCAGTTAGCTAAAACAGGTACATGGAATTATTCAGCTTTGAATTTCATTTACTATGAAATGTTTCTGCAATAGAATATGCTTTTGTTATCTGTACTTGGCAGGTATAGTTTGCAGGGTTATGTATTTCAGGTACTTCTTGTAGGTTTTTGACACACACACAAAAAATTGTCTCTTTAATTTCAAATCTCCCACTTTTTCACTCATGTATAATTTTTTGAGGGTATGTCAGGTCTTTTTCTGTTATCAAAATGCCATAAACAGGCACACTCAAATTTCAATGCAAAATTTTTTGAGCTCTTGGTAAAACTGCCTTTGATTTCAGTGAACTTTGAATTTCTAGGAGAAAGATAGCTAGATCTTAGAAAGGTATTCATTATTTCAGTTTGAGTGTCAAAAACAAATTACATTAAAAGTGTTCATTTTTTCCTTTTAATAGGGTTCTCTCGTTTTGACACTTTTAATTTCTTTACATTGTTTCCAAAAATATGAACAAGCAACAAGGCTTAACATAAGGAATTAGTATTTGATGCCATGTGCTCTAGAAACTTTCACCATTCGACAAGACTATTTAAATTGCACTTTTGTTAAGTATGAGAGAGATGATGTGTTGGACATATGGTAAAGTTTTAACTCTGGTATTACCTTACTGTGAAGAATTGCTTTTGATAAATATTTTTATGCTGTGAAAATAAGAAAAAAGTGATGCCTTATGCAAGTAGATGCCTCTCAGCAACTAAACCATGTAAGATTTCAACCCTTCACTTAGAAAGCACTCCACGAAAAGGACCTGATCCTTGACATGATCAAATGGTAGTAAAGCATCTAATAATATAAAAAAGGGTATGCAGATTCTTGTTGCTGTTATGCACAGATGTGCTGTGTACATGACTGTAAACAGAAATTTATATATAATGATAATAATGTTAGAATTAGAGCAGTCAAGTTTACTGATTTATAGTCAAATGATACATGCACACAGAATAATGAATGTATACCATTTATATTACTCAAGTAGAATATGGGTAGAATAGCTCAGGTGGTGGTGGAAAATGCTCAGAACAACTTTCTCACCCACATTCTTTAAAGCCAGAGGAGTTATACTCCCAAGGGTACTGTACATACAGGGGAAACTCCTAAGTCCTCCCCACCTTTCAGCTGTTACTTACACCAAAGACAACTCAAATTCAACCCTGTAAAAACATATCAATTGCACAAGAAAAAAACTCATGGAGCAATATTTTCTTTCATTATTTTTTTTCTTATTTAATCACATGGCCACAGTTTTAGATATGGCTTTCAAATTGGACTGCTAATTTTCAGTTCCCCAGGTGGAGACATCCAAATGTACTTCCTAAATTATTATCTTACATCCATATTATCAAGGATGTGTATGTGGCTAAGCTAAAAGAAAGCACAGAAAAATGAGTACACCTTATAAGAAACATCTTAGGCTTTTTTTCTCTGATGCCTGCAGCTGTTCCTGTGAGAATTAGTTTTAATTATGCATTACTAGTAATAGTAGTCCCAAAAATTTCTGAGGAAGAAAAATTACATGAAAGCAGTGATATACTCTGGACAATATCTTATCCTTGTGTGAGGGCAGACTCTGGTTGCTTGGGATTTTTTATGTAAAAAGGTACTTCAGGGGAGAAGTCCTTAAAATGTATTATGGTGGATTGACCCTGATTGGATGCCAGGTGCCCACCAAAGCCACTCTGTCATTCCTATCCACAACTGGAAATATAGCAAAAGGCTCCTTAGTTGAGATAAGAACAGGGAGACATCATTCATCACTTACCATCATGGGTAAAAAAAACTCAACTTGGAGAAATTAATTGAATTTACTACCAGTCAATTTTCCCCCACTACCAAAACCTGGCTATGCAAACCCAATACATATACAAAAGTGGAATTAACTAAATATGGGGATATTTGTTCCTGAAGATAATTAGAAAGAGAAAAACAAATGATTAAGAAGAATATTGTTTGGATAAAGATAGTTTTGTGTCCCAGTGTTTTTTTCAAAAAATAATTATTAAAGACCTTTACTTTAAATGAATTATTAAGAATTTTTGTATTTGATTCAGAGGCGGAATAAAAGATCAGTAAAACTGGTATCTTCTTTTAGATCAGTGGAAAAAAGGCTATTGATACATCCTTGTTACTTGAAAAAAAAAGGGGAAAAATCCCCTAAAATCTTGAGTTTATGAAAAAGAAACAGGTAGCAGTTGACTTGTTTTGGTAGCTTATATCACAGTCAGTGTTTCTAATTGTTTTAAGGATAGAAGCCATGATACATAGACAGGAGAGATACTGAAATATAGTTAAATGGATGGTTCTGCAGTTATGCGGTATAAGATATTAATACCATCAACAGTCTGACAACAGTCACTTTAAGGCCAGTCCTTTGGGATAGTATTTTCCAGACATTACAATCACCTCAAAAATTAATTTACACCAGAGAATAAACCAGGTCTTTCAGTCGTCTTTTATCAGGAATGCAAACAATCAACATTATGAACAATTAACACTATATCCTACCACATAGAGAAATAAGTTGGTAAGAGACAAGGTTATGCAAAGGAGGCTCAGGTATCACACAATCATAGAACAACTGAAGTAAGAAGGACCTCTGGAGATCTTCTAGTCCAGACCCTGATCAAAGCATAATTATCTAGAGTAGTTTTCTCAGAGCCATGTTTTGAATATCACCAAGGACAGAGATGACACAAGCTCTTGGGGCAGCCTGACCTGAGTATTCAACTGTCCTCACAGAGAAAAGCTTTCAATATATTTAAACAAAATTTTTTATGCAGCAACCTGTGAATGTAGTTTTTGTTTGGAGTCCTCACAATGAGAAGGGAAAAGAATGTTTGCTTGCTAAAGAACAAGCCCAGCTTTTTGAGGGTTATGAGGTCCCTGGAGCTGAGGGTCTGAGCAAGCACTGAAGTACCATGCTTGGGTTGCCGCTGTCTTACTATGGAATGTAAAAATCTAAACAAAAGGGTCAAACTCTCTACTGTTACCTGGGAGCACAATAAGATCTTGTGAAATAGAAAGCTCTTTCTTAAAGAAGAGCGTATATAATACCCCTAAGGGATTCAGTTCACTCCATGGGTAACGCTGGCTCTGGGGACCTGCTTGAGGCCACTCAGTGTTAGTTTGGGAGTGACCCTGGTTTCCTGGGGGCTGCCGCTTGCAGTTTCCCCAAACACAGGGTGTCCTCTGGCAGCTCTTTTAGTGCTGGCTCCTCTGGAGGCAAGAGAGCCCCAGGCCAATGTTGTGGGCACCGACAAGAATAAAGGCCAGAGAGAAGGGCCTTGGTGTGATTTCCAGCTCTTTTATTTCCCGGGGAGAAGCAGCAGGAAAGGCAGGAGGGAATCCGGGGTCCAGGAGAGGCAGTGAGAGGATTGGGAAGAGCTGAAGGCTTCAGGGACCAGAGACAAATGAAGGGGGAAAAACAGGGGTATATATAAGGACACAAGTAGGGGAAAGTTGGGGTACAAGGATTTACATGTAACCAATCGAGAACTGAACAGCAACGAAGTTTCTAGAACTTATCCTTATACAGAACATGAGTTAATATAGTAACTAACCAATGAACTGAAACATTTAAATGAAGTTGCAAGGGATGCTGGGGGTGAACCAGAAAGCTCACCCTGACAAAGAGTGTGACTCAGACCATGGCAGCCTCAGGCTGAATCTATCACTCTTGAGCCTCTGAGGCTGTGGCTTTTGCCACCTACACTGCCACACATGGGTAAAGCAGCTTCATACACCAATGAGTATGTGAATTTTAATTGAGCTGCAGTGAGTAAATTAAGTACAGAATGAAGTACAGACTTCATATCATTATAATATGAAATGAAATGATATGATGGCGTAATGACACAAATTAAATTGTCTTCAGAGAGTTGATTTTCAGGCTGTGGCTGCTTTCTTGTGCAATGAATTTCATTGCTGAGACTGAGGTAGCTGAACTTATCCAAAACCTGGTGTAAAATCCCACTTCACTGATTTATTCTTGCAAATTAAAATAGGGATTGATATAACAACATGAGTAAACTCATCACTTCATGAGTAAGTACTTGAGAAAAGTGTCATCTTAACATTGTTTACCATCTGAACAGATAATTTAGAGAGAAGGGACAGGAAAGGGAATAAAAAATTCAAGTGGATAGACCATTTAAAATCAATAAATATTCTACTTATTTTGTTAATTTGAAAGTTTTCTACTGTCCATTACATCTCTAGCTATGTTGGAAAAGTTTGGTATTGTTTTGAAAGAATACTGCTAAGAGGTTTTTAGGGGAAGAGCCGGGGCATCACACAAATCAGCAAGAACATCTAAAAGAAATGTGCAAATAATTTCCACCAAATGGTTCTTTCCAGGCAGAAATGATTTATTTTACAAGGGCAACTGAAATACACCTGAATTTATATTCAAAGATTACCAAGGTTTTGTCTACAGAGAAAAAGCCCAAATCTGGTACTTGATTTTCAACAACAAGTTGAATTGTTGCAGTTGAAAATATATTTTTTCTTTGTCTACTTTAAAATTAACCATAATTATGTCCTTCTTTTCTATCCAACTCTACTTACAGATGTAATGTGTAATACTAGAGAATAAAGTGGAAGCAGGAGAAAAGTGCATAGTCATAATGATAATGGCATGGGGTTGTGGTGACTCTACTGTAAGGAGAGGGATGTGGCACAACAGCCTGGATGTAAGTTGTGCAAACTTATTAAGAAAGACAGAAGTATGTGGGATGAGAAAAGTGTCTTGAAGGGAATATTTAAGTCTAATCACTACTGATAAGGCTGCTTGGACATTTGGAACTCATACTGTTGGTCCTGTTGGTACTTTAAATGTTGCAAGTATGGTAAAGATTCATATATTCAGTTGCAGTTTCATTTGGATATTAATACAAATAAGACAAAACACTCCTTTTTATTTTTATGCAACATGCATTTGCACTATGGATGTGAGAAAAGTGCTTACTTCCAATGCCTACAGAAAATTTTTTTCTGTTTATGCATAACATGTTCACCACCACAGGTGTTGTTAAAAAATGATAATGAGCATTTTTCTCAAAAGATAGTAGAATTATGTGAATTTATTATTTTCATTTATTGACTGATACACCAGAGCTATTAATAATATTTAATGATATCCAGCTCTGGACTACCAGAACATATGAGATCCCTTAAAGACAAATACATCTTGTGAAAAAAATAGTGTTTTACTCACCCTACTTTTTGATAGCCAGTTCTTTCTGTGGCACAACTCCTTTTTTTCCCCCCTTATTTTTCTTTATTTTGCTATTTTCCAAAGATGAAGCAGGAAATAAAAGTTTTAAAAGTTAAATGGAATGAAAGTTGGAAATAAAATAAATTTAAAAAAAAGAAGAATGGGAGTAGAAAGGAAAAAAGAGAAACATCTCACTGTTTTAACTTCAGCAAGGATACATAAACCTTTTTTTAAGCATAAGGTGTAAACAAGTAATTTTCACCCTCATATTCTCCACTTTTTTACTTGTACTTACTAAAAATAAAGGATGAAGAAGGCAAAAATTCCAGATGGTATTTCTAGTTTTATTTTCCTTTAAAAGATTATGAAAAATACATTTTAAAATATTGTTTTAATGAAACAAACCCATACAAAAAGCTAATAGTTGAATAAAATATTTCTCCAAATAGCTGATAATAAAAGTACATATTCTGGAAAAATTTTGACAGTCATCCTTTTCAAAAATAGCATTAATAACAACACTTTTTTTTTTTTTTTAATTTAGAGCATAAGTTGGGGTTTATTTTCATGCACTTTTTTAATGAATAGTTAGCCTTTTCAGGAACAAAAACAAACATATCTTATTTGTGAAGGTTACTTTTACCAACAAAGCTTTCCTCTTTGCTTTGTTTTTCTGATGGAAAAGAATGCCACTATCTGCATTCAGCTATTCTCATAGGTGTAGTACTCACTGAGTTCCCTTTGCGTTACTTTACCATCCTTGGGTTTAATTGCACTTAAATGTTTGACATGTGCTTTGGAGACTATCTGCTTTGGCATTTCACTGATAAATAGATGCATAAATAAATAGCATAAATCTGTACATTAAGGAGAATAATTAATAAAACTCATTCTTACACAAGTAATAGAGAAAGGAAAGGTTTCTGGGACTAAAGGTGAAATATTATAGCTGCAAGAAAAAACTAAAGTTTCTTATAAGAATAACACATACTGAAGTTTGTATCTTATCAAATAATCATAGTGGTCTTTGCATGAAGATATTGAACATTTGTGACCTTGTAGTGTTAACATTCAGCTTAGGACAATGTGGATAAATCCAACCATATATATTACAAGTGCATTTTAAGGACAAGAGTCACTTTCTCATAGTTCTGACACTGAGCATTGCAATGTCCACAAAGTACACCTTGCAGTACAAAAGACGTAGATATAGAGAAAAAAAGAATCACTGATATGAAGAGAAGATGAGAGATAAAGACAATATTGTTCATATGCTGAAATATGGGTCTGGATTCCTATATCTAGCTTTATGCTTGACCTTTTTTGGCCTGTACTACCAAAACAGCTAGCTAGGTTGGATCAAAGATAATAATTACTGTAAGAAAAGGTTTTATAAAATAGATTCTTTTTCTTCTACCTCCTTTTTAAAAAAAATATTTCAGAAATTCTAAGAACTGAAATACCATTTCTGATGATAGTTTGATAGTTTCTTTTTTTTTTTTTTTGTTTTGTTTTGTTTTGTTTTTACTTTTTGGATAGAAAATATTTGAAAATATGGAGATCAAACGTTTTCACTTTTCCTCAACTTCACAGCTATTTGGAAAATTTTGTTCAAATTTGTAAACACTTTTGTAACCTAGTGTCATGGTTTAAACCCAGCCAACACCTAAGTAGTACACAGTTGCTTGCTCAGTCCCTCCTCCCAATGGGATGGGGAGAAAAATCTGGAAAAAAAAGGTAAATCTTATGGTTTGAAATAAGAACAGTTTAACAATTGAAATAAAATACAATAATAATGATGAGTGTGATTATGACGGTGATGAAAAGAGAGAGAGAGAGAGAGAGAGGAACAAAACCCGAGAGAAACAAGTGATGCACAAGGCAGTTCACCACCACTGACCAATTCCCAGCGCATCCCTCAGCAGCAATTGGTGCCTCCCAGCCAACTCCCCTCATGCTCGTACACTGAGCATGATGCTCTGTGGTATGGAATATCCCTCTGGCCGGTTTGGGACAGCTGTTCTGGCCATGCTCCCTCCCAGCTCCTTGTGCACCTCCTTTTTGGCAGAGCACAAAGCACTGGAAACTCCTTGACTTAGCGTAAGCACTACTGAGAAATAACAAAAACATAAGTGTGTTACCAACATTATTCTAGAAATCCCACACCCACAGCCCTGTACCAGCTACTAGGAAGAAAATCAACTCTAACTCAGACAAAACCAGAACACCTAGAAATTGCATTTTCTGGTAAACATTTTTCCTGAATATTTACAGTGTTACACTATTTATCTTTTTAAAGTATGCACAAGCTGAGAAAACTTGAAAGAAAACTTGCAGAATTTGCCATAGTTACACAATTCCTGGAAGTAAAGAGCCACTGAACAATTTATAACACTGCTTGCCTGAATCCATTTTAGACTCTTAGGAATATGTTTCAAAGATAATGAGTGGATGTAACACCATTTGACTTAAAAAAACTGGCAGCAGATTGTTTGTCTTAGGAAAATCAGGTTTAATACAGTCTTATTTAAATCTGAGTTGGGGAGATCTATTATAGTCAGGAAGATTTCAAATAGTTTGGTCTTCATTTGTAGCAGAGCAGCAGATGTTCTTAACAATGTAGTACATCATGACAAGTAAATTGAAGGTGAAGTAAAGCCAGAAAAAGCTCAATCTATATTGAATGCAGACTTGAAGTTCACCTGAAGGTCATACAGAGATAAGATGAGAAAAGCCAAAGCACAGACACATAATGCTGCTTTTACCCTTTCTGTTTATATTCTGATGGTTTGGGGATAAAGCTGGGCAGATATGTCAGGATGAATGATTTTTGGATTTTGATTTCAAGAAAGTGCCCTTGTGGGAGTCTGCACAAGAGTAAATTAGTGGAATGAGATTTCTTGAAGATATTATAGCATTCTATGTAAGAATTTTTTAGTTACAATTTAAAGGGTCAGTTAGGACCTTCCTTAGTCAAAAGATCAGTACTTATATACAGTTTACGTTTTAGTTCCATTGGAAGTATTTGTGGACTACTGCAAAGCCATTTATCACCTAATCAGTATTTTCAAAATTAATTTAAGTGCATGTAAAATCTTGGAGTTGCCTTTTATCAAATGAACCAGTCATTTACCGTACTATGTCTGGGTTTTGAAGCTCAAAAGACATTTGATTTCAATGCATATGGTTATGTTGTACTGGAATTCTATGATAGTATTTAAAGGAATTTATGCACCTTCTAGAGCCAGGAAAATCCTTTTATATCCAAATGCTTTACACAGAGACATAGGGCCTCCCTTTAAATCACATATACTCTCTTGTGGCTTATTTACCATGAAGACGCAAACATTCTTTTTTTTCCCCCTTAAGAGATATTAATCTACTATTCTTATACCTGCTTATAAAACTGGTAGTGAAAGTGTTGTTTCCAGAGATATCCTGGGTTGTTTCCCTATCACCCAGCTTCATGTGTCTGCAATTTATATGTGTACACATTGGCTAGTAACCCAATGCTCTCTTCAAGGTCAATAGAGAGCAATATATAGTGATTCATCTGACCTATTTTAAACATCTATTTTAGGATGAGATGACTCATGCTTTGAAAGTGCCAATTTTACTCCACTCACTGTGAAAAAGTCTTGACAACTAGCTAACATGAAAATATCTGTACTGCTGATGTCTATATTTGTGATCTCACAAATGCCATTCTAATGTGCTATCTTCAGAACTCTCTGATTTCCCCATCCTTCATTTATAAAAATTCTAGTCATCCAATCAGTGAGCCAAAATAGAATTGTATAGCAGTGCTGAATATGCATATGCCACAAGTATCAACTAGTTAGTAGCATATTTTAAACAATCTCTGTGAAAGAAACTCACATGGTGGACTGGATTCCGAAAGCCATTTTTTCAGAGCAAAGGAGCTTCAGAAACAATTCTGCCATTGCTTGGCTAACAGAAATTTCATTAGGATAAAATATTTTAGTAAAGAATACAAGTAGTGCTGATATAACTACAAAGGTACACCCCCTCTTTCATGTGAATGGATTCAGTCATCTTATTGTAAAAAGCAGTATACTTTTCCACTGTTTTAATAAGGCTGAGAAGTTTTGTACCTTCTAAATAACATCTTGATGGTGAAAACAGTGTTCTGTATGAAGCCCATCCTGAACACAATTCATGTTTAATGTGTGATAGGAACCAAAGCTGTTTGACAATTTGTAAAAAATGTGGTTGTTAAACATTTTGACTACTGGTTACATACAGTTAAAGGTGGAGTGCTGCGGATGCATTGACTTTCTTCAGTACCCTCCTTCCTGCATATAATCAATGTGACATTTAGTATAATGATATCATTTACCTTTGTGAATATTACTAGAGAGATGAATTTTCATCAGGAATGTGGGAAACTAAAGAAATTATTTTTAAACCTAACATCGTATGTCAATGCTTGAGATATATAAACAAACCTACTTCTTATAAGGTGTCCTAACTTTCACTGTATTTTGGCAATTTATTCTTACGCACTTAAAAACCCCCACATTTTGATGAGTACAGATGCTGATCCCTAAATATCAAAAGTCAGTAAGAGCTGAAACTCACTTTTGTATGTTTTGAAGCATAATCCCAACATTTAAAAGTGGTAAACTCTACTGAAACAAGTATTAGCATATGAGCAGAGAGTTTGTGAAAGCAGTCATTGTCTCAGGCTTCACCATAAGTGTAACCAACCAACTAACTGTAAATTAATTATGGCTGCCAATTCTGAGGGATTTTAAAAGTGTGATATAGCATTATAACATATAGCAATTAATTTTAGAAACAAGCAAATATCCTCCTGCACTTTATTGGTCATTTTACAGGACTAATAGGTTAATTACATGGCTGATTAAGGAAAGGCAGAGTTATATTAATATAAATGAATTGTGTTTCTAAAAAAGCTATCAACATCCCAAATCAAGTCAGGCAGTGGTATAGCTAGAGTATGGATGAAAGGGATCTGGCCCTTCAGTCTTTGTCTTGGCCAGTGCAGATACTGCCAAGAGTTTTGTCTTCAAAATTGTAACTTTCTGCATTGGTCAGTTGAATTCACTATCTGTATGAGCTGCCTTGCAATTTCTACCCTTGATTGTCTTAATTTAAAAAGTTAAATGATTTGTTAAATTTTCTGTCATTTTGGCAGAAGGCCAAAGAAAGTATTATCAAGGGTATCTTCATCTTGCTGTAGGATGGAATTGGGTTTGGTTTTTCCTGTGCTAGTCTGCTACTGGATTTGTAACCTAATTCTTTGCTTTCATTGTGTGCAAAAGACTTTTCAGCACTGTAGATGCACCGTTACCTTCTTGAATTGTTTTCAGAATTTTGGTCCGTGAAAATGACAACAATTATTTACTGGTCTTTTGTGAGTTTTTACTCATGGCTTAATCCTGCAAGGAGTTGGGAACTCATGAAATACTGAGCATGTCCGAGGTCTATAAAAATCAGTGGTGCTGGAGGTCACTCACTGGATTATGATACCATATAAAATCAGATCTTCAGTGAGCCATGGTCTTTCCATTTAAATCAGATACATGTGTGAAAGTTAATAACCTCTGCCTTATTTAAATAGCTTTGGATAAACACAGATAGTGCACAACAGCATCATGTATAAAATGCATATGATGCATTATTTATCTTGATTTTCAGCAAGTAGATATTAAATCCCATGTTCTGCTATTCTTCTTATTACTGAGTAGCAGCTTTATTGAATTCAGCAGGCAAAAGATACGAGAAATTAAAGCATGGCAAAGCACTGTTACTTAAGAAGGAATGCAAATATGTCTAAGAAGTTATTTAATATCCAATTTATGATGCTTTTCTCAGCTTTAATTGCATTCTAATTTTCTAATTAATTTTAGAAGGAATACTCCTGGGGATACCTATTTATTTGTGAATTTTAAGATGTATAACTTGTTCTTGAGTAAACATCGTAGAAACTTTGAAAAAACCCTGAGTTATAAATAACAGCATGTTGGAACAAAAATAAACCATGATTTTTTAGTCATGTAAAAATGTGCTTTTTTTTTCTTTTTTTAGACAATATATTCTCTGAAATATTAACAAATGTAAGAAGTAAAAAAAAAGGTCACTGACATTTTATCTGTCAAAGTAAAAGTTTTCAAGCTGGGGAATATGTTGCATATTTGTTTCCCAAAATGTGTTAGAATGTATTGGTAATGACAGACATTTGATGACAAAAGAAGTCAACTATTTAGCACAAGCAGTGCTAAATTTGAATGTTGTTCAAAGTTAGAAGCAGTAGAGTATAGCCACTACCTTTTGAGAAAAAAGAGTTGAAGAATGAGAGTTCATTCAAGCAGCACAGACTGAAAAATATATGGACACATAAATAAACAGAAATACACATATATGCATGATTATGTTTATTTCAGATACAGTTAGCTTCATTAAAGATCATGTGATTATTTAATGAGGGAGGATTTCAGTCATATGTCCAAGCAGAAAATGTAAATTATAAAGTTGTGGTCAAAAATATGAATGGAAAATTTATGACATTTGATAGTTAAGGCTACAGGTAATGTTTAATCTATACAGACATACAGACTATATCCGTTTCCCTTTCAAAATTCTCAAACCTTGTAATGGTATTGATTCTTATAGAGCTTTAATTTTTTTCCTGTACTAATTTAACTTCTATTAAAGTTCAAAATTCATCTGGTCATCTGATGATATCTACACACGAACTAGTCCTCTTTATCTGGAAAGAAATAGACAATTACCCTGTGTCATCTCTTTACATTTACAGGGATAAAACTGATATCTGTTTATGATCAGAAAACTGGTTTCTTATTTACATTTTTCTGACAAAATCTCCACGTCCTCAATATCTTTACTCATGTATGGATTTACTCATTGCATGCTTATGAACAATTACACCACATTTATTTAAATTTTCAAATATTTTCTTCCATTTAATTTTCTTGAAATAGTTTGTAATTCCAAAAGCAAGACAGTATTTTACTGTTTTTCAGAGTTTTGTGTTAAAAAAATTATAACTGTTCTAGAAATCAAATACAGATTTTCCCTAGAAATAATAATCCCTGAAAAGAATCCTGGAGAATCCTAGTTAAATGGCATTTAAAGAAAGTTTACATGCAGCTGATTGTATTGCCTTAAACAGAAGCTTTAGGACTGAGAGCCCAAAACTGTACAAAATTATTATAATTTTGGTTTAATAGCACTATTTAAAACTCTTGTCAAAAAAGGAGATTAATAACATCTCAAAAGACTTTTATGTAATTACATGTTTTATTTTTTGAGCACTCATATTTCAATTAATTAAAAAACCTCAAAATTTTATAAAAAATCTTAAATATTTTAAAGGAAGTGTAGTTAAATGATTTTGTGTATTTTTTTACTTATGGATATTTAAAAATGCAAGGGAATTTTTATTGTCTAATGTTGTCTACCACTATTACAGTACTAAATAAATACTGTACCCCATATGTGAGAATTATTCCAGCCTCTAGATCAACTTTGTTTCTTTTTTTCCATTAAAAAATTAGCAAGAGAATTTTTACTAACATCAATCTTGTCTCAAACAGTAATTTAAATTTTTGTATTTATAGTCTTCCCTGAGAAAAAAAAAATCATAATCTTTGATAACTTGCTGTATTGATTTCCTATTAAGAAAGTAAGAAAATCAGCAAAATACTATGCAAATATTGGTAGACTAGAATTATTAGAACATTAACTGAATATAGCAAAATATTAAGTAATTAAGTCACTCAGACTTATTTGTTATAGGAGATTTCATTAGTAAGTATAACACAAGAAAAACAAAGAAATCATATTGTTCGACCTAAATATAAAATTAAATGGGCTTTTTGTTCTTCAGTTTATAAAACAGTATTCCCAAATATAGTCTAATCTTAATAGACTCACTTTTGTTCACATTTTCTTAGCTATTGTAAAACATCTGCAGCAACAACATATATATGTTCCTAGGATTTGTATTTTTATCTATTTTAAATAACTGGTCTGTTTAGGGTCTGCATCTGCTTCTGTGCCTCTGTGATGAAGAGCAGAAAGATAAGACCAGTGTGATAAAGTTATTCCTCATTTCTGTTGCTTAAAGGAAGCAAGTCCTTGATAAGAGACTTTTGGAAAGTGACTCCTCCTGCTTTTTACTCCTTGCATCTGGTAGTTTGACCCCAACTTGATAACCTAGTGCTCCATCCCAAAGAGTCAGAACATGTAGAGCTCTCACAAAGTTTTTTCCTTCACAAGTACAAGAGACTACATCTGTTGGGGCTTTATTCTGAATTTTGGATAGATGTTATTCTAAACAGTCAGGATGATAGTCACTTCTAAGCATGGTAATTAAGTACTCATAAAACCAGTGAAAAACAGTGAAGTGTCCCTTGGATATGAACCCTGCCCAATGTTGTTCCTTCCACATTGCTGACATGTCTGCTGATATTTTAAGAGGACACAGAGCAGTTTGATTACCTTATTGTATGATATTGGGCTTTGCTCTTGATCTTTCTTCAGCTAATTAAAAATAAGACTCATGAGTGGAATCCTTTATGAGTAGAGTGCACTATGTGAGGTTAAATGGGAATAGTGGCTTTACTTTGGGAAAAAAATAAACCAAGAGGGAAATTATTTGCTCCATGGAAGTGAGTTCTCTATAGGGCCGATAAAAGGAATATAGAATGTAAAAGGACTGACTGCTTTTAGTGAAGTGGGCTCGAATGGCTCACAATATTTTTCTTATTATTTTCACAATTACAGATGACAATCAGTGAAGGCAATCACAAATAAAACCTGAAAGTACCTTAAGTCCTGCAGAAAGAGGATTGAAGCACCGCTATGCCTTTTTTTCCCCCCTTTTTTTAAATTCTGAATACTCCACTGAATAAACAGTGTGCTATGAGAAGTGGACAGTCCTTGGGATGGTTTTGTCTGTAAAATGCCTATCAGTGAAGAAAGGAAAAACAACAGAAGAAAAGGAAAACAATAAAATCAATTTTCAGTCTTGTTACACATCTTTTGAAAGAGTAGACAATAAAAAATTTAAAAGTTGAAGTCAACAGCTAAGTTGCTTTTGTGATCTGCATTGTTCCTTCTTTCCCCCTTTGTTTTTGTATATGTCAAATTAGTGCAAAATCTTCCTGGACCACAGACTTTATATTGTTTTTTATTTCATTCTCTTACTTTAAAATAAAAATCCAGATTCGTGAATTCTAGAAACTGGTGGAGTAGTTTGAAGAAAACTTAAATGTATTTCCTTGAAGAAACATAAAAGCTTAATTTTCTGTGATTAATGGGATCACATACTTAGAGGTGACCTGAAGTAATGGAAAGGTACATGAACATCTGTGTGTTAAATTTGGAAAAAGGCATACAAATCTGCAAAGCAGCAGAAGCAAAATTGCAAATGTACAAATTCAGAAATGAGGAAAATCGAGAAAGAATAAAGGAGGTTATTGCACAGGTGAACATGCTGAGATCAGTAGAGAAAAGCACCTGAGCTCATCTCTTACCATGGAGACCAGCTTAAGCAACTGGGTAAAAAGGAATCATCATGCAGACCCAATACATCCAGTAGATCTTCCCAAAAACACAACCTTGTCATTGCTGCCATACTTTGTACTTGCTCAGGTTGATGGTTTCCTTGGACACTGAGTTGAGGAGAGGAACTGATGCTGCTGCGATAACCATTTATCTTAATAGGAGGAAGTAAAAGCCCTATACGGTCTCTTTTTCCTGCACAGATCATCTGTGTGGCAAAGCACTCAGAGTGCCCTGAAGAAGCAGGTCCAACAAAGCTGTAGAAGGACATGAAAATGCACCAAACAACTTTCTGGGCACAGGTGGTAAAGGGTCAAGTGACCCTTCTGGCATACATTGGTAACTGGTCATCTATTCTGTTCTGGGAAGAAAGTGAATCTGGGGAAAAATGAGGAATTTTTTTCTTCATTGTTCTTGGGTTATATTATCCACTCAAAATTGTCAATTATTTTTATGGTACTTTCTTCTCAGAGCAAGTGTTAGCCTAGGCAGATAGGCTCTTCTTCATCTTTGCTGCTGTTCAAACTTGGCCAAAATATTTTCACTGGCACACATTCTTTACAAATACACCATGACAGCAAAACATTTCCTTTATGTGAAGTTGTCACCTATTCCTTACATCAGTATGCTGGCTGCTGGCTCCTCTATTGGAGTAGGGGTCTCTGGGACTGTCACTTATCTAACAGCTGTAAAGGCAAAATGTAAAATCTAGCTCTCACAGCTAGCCCTTACGGCTCACTCAGACCCAAATAAATTAGTCATGCTAACTTCACATCCCTGTTTCTAAGAATCAGAGAAACATTACAGGTAGGTCCTGATCCTCACCTCCTAAGAAGATGGTATATTGCAGCCTTGTTCTGTAAAGGTGTTGTCCTTTACCTTGCACTTTTCCTTCACCATAAAAAGAAATAGGGGACAAAAGGGGGTGGGCTGAGCAGAGGTGAAGCTAAAAATCTGTCTCTCTTATTTTTCAAGCTCTGACAATCCTGATGTGAAACTTCTGAAAGTCAGGACCATTTCAGTTTTGTACATCAACCAAAGATATAAATACCCAAACTGCTTCTCCCAGTGTGATATGGTGGAGGTAAAAAAGTCAGAAGTGAGCAGAAGAAAAGGCATATGAATATCTTAACAACAAATAGCATAGCCAGACTGGATTAGAGGGGAAATAAAAATTATAATGAAATTATGAACCTTCCCCCTAATGGATGTAGGAAGTCCAGCAGTTAGATACTGTTAGCATTTATTTTCCTTTCCAAAGCTTTGGAAATGGATTTAGTGTATCAAGTTTGCTCTTCAGCATTTTAACCAAAGGCAACCTCAACTGCAGCAGGATCGGATCATGGTGTATTTAGCACAGTTTATCCTCTCTGTTTCTACAGATTTTTCTGTTCATACTCTTGAATGCTGCAGCAGCTACTATTACACAGTTAATGGAAAGTCTTGTCACAGAACGGTGAGTCCATGTGACCTTGCATTCAGGGACAGATTTAGATTTAAGGACTAGTGGAGAGGACAGCACCTAGTTGTATTGTTGAACATGAAAGCCTGTTGATTAAAATCCTATTTTCTGCAAGTTCTATGCATATGACATTCAGTTATTTTATAAAAGTTTTGTCATGTGGTACATCACTCAGCAATGCAGCATTTGTTCTAGATGCCGATACTATCCATTACTCTTCTCTAGGGAAAACTCCAATAGGTTGACAAAATCTCTTTATCCAATTTAATTAAAGGTTTAATCTGGCAATCTTAGGTACTGAAAATGCTTTGCTATTTGCTACTTCAACAAAATTAGCTATTTACAAATTATCATTCTTGAAGAAAGCAAGGAAATTGTAACTATCTGCTCAAATTTTATTCTGGGCCAGTGCTTAGTTGAGATCTTGCAAAACATTTAGGTGTATATTTATAAGTAAATGTAATAGCAGTTAGAGTCTTCAAAGACTTAATCTCAAGAAGATTTAAAGTGAGAAAATATTATTAAAGCAGAATTAGTACCACCTAACTTTAGTTATGTGAATGTTCTGTATCTAGTAAGTTAGTGTTCAGGTTTTTTCTATAATCAATGGCAATGGAGAGGCAAGTCCAAAGGCTATTAGTCTTGACTGCTTTAGACACTGTAAGTTGGGAAATGCTTCTTTGACAATTGACTCCAAAGGGAGTCCAGATAATGAACTTAGACTTGATGCCCAACTCTTATTAAGCTAAATGAAATGAATCTCATCCTTCATTTCCAGATAATAATAGATGCAATCGTTACAGTAGCTCCATTTTCACAAACACCCACAGTTCATTGCAAGACTAAGGCATAAGCATGATATTATTAACATAATTATTCTGGATAAAACACAACTATGCACTTCAAATAAATGGGAGCAACTTATTTTCTCTTCTCGTTTTTTTTAAATGCACTCCTTAATGTACTTAACTATTCCTCATTCTAACATGAGAATATTATGTGCTAGATCTTCTCTGTTTGAAATACTAGTTGTTCCTGCTTTTCATTATATCCTTCACTTCCATTTGTTCTCTTATCAGTAAGGTGGTTTTGCTTCCTCCTTAAGAGCAAGGATACATCTTTCCATGCCCCACTGCATGTCCTGAAGTTGCACTTTGCCTTCTTGATGTGTATCCACACTGCTGCTTTGTAGGTTATTATTGTTAGTAAAATATAATCAAAACTGCTTTGGGTGAAATCCTACTTTGCTATAGAAGTCAATTGAAAATTATCACTTGAAAAAGTCTTCAATATATATATATGTTTGTAAAGACAGCCTTCTGAAAAATTTAGCCTTCTACAAATCACTCAATCAGTCTGAATTTCTCTCTTTAAAATGTTAAGGTATGATGCTACCCAGAGTACTCAAAACTTCATCCACTTGTCAGGGTTTAACTCAAAAGGGAAAAGAATGTAGGCGTGCACTTGATTACTCTGGTAGTGAGCATCTTGATGATATAAACAACAAAATATAAATTATTACCCGAGTAGTATTTTTTTTGTTTCTAAACAAGTCTAAGTCCATAATATCAAAGCAGTCTTATTCACATATTTCACAGTTTGCTCTGAACATCCTTTGTTGCATACGTGTGGTGGTTTGACAGGGTCTGGCTTTTTGGACACGGTAGGGGTCAGAAAGATGGCTCCTGTAAAAAGCTGCCAGAAGCTTCCACAGCTGTCCAGCCAGGGCCTATCCCTGATGGCTCTGCAGATGGACATGCTGTTAGCCACAGCTGGGCCAATTAGAGAAGAAGGTAATGCCTCTGTGACAACATATTAAGAAGGAGTCACAGTAGTACGCACATGCGCACCAGTAGATGTAGATAGACAGGGAAGAAGTAAAGCATGTGGAAGAAACAACACATGTGGACACCATCAGAGTCAGAAGACGAAGAAGGTGGGGGCGGAGGTGCTTCAAACATCGAAGTTAAGAGACATCTCCACAGCCTGTGGTAAGGACTGTACTAATTCAGTGTTTCCCTGCACCCTGAGGGTCCATGAAGGCGCTGAGATCCACCCCACACTGGAGCAGGAGGGGTGGAATCCCAGACAAGAGACTATGGTCTGAAGTGGGACTGACACGGATAACAAGGCCTTTGCTCCGGGATCAAGGGAGTAATTTGTGGTAAAAAAAGCCTTGTTTCACCTCCACCCTAAGTCTGGACCAGCCCGGCCTTGGGAGGAAGATGTGGGCAGCGGTTGACGGGGGGGCTGCTCGCCAAGAGGGAAAAAAGAAAACTTGTGCAAAATGCCACGGTGCTTGTGAGAAGGCAATCTGCCTCCTCTCCAAATAATTGCTAAGAAGAAAAACACCTGAGGACTGAACTGACTAGAAACACCCCTCCCCTCCACCCCAGGCTCTCCTTACTTTCTGAGGGAAGGAGGGAGGGATTTTGGGAGGGGGAGGAGAAAGTGTTTAAGAGCATGTTCTGCTTACTCCTTTAACTCTGTAATAAATTCACTTATCACTTTTAAATTTCGAGCCTGTTTTAGCCTGCTTAATTAGAGGGTTTTTTTCTCTCAGTATACTTATCTCACCTTGGAAGAAATTCCTTTCCTCTGTCCAGCTGAGCAGGGGGAGGGGGGTGGGAAGCAGCTTTCGTGGGGGCTTTAGAGCTAAAACCACAACCATACTGCATAACTTTTTACTGTTAAAGCAACTTTATTCTAGAGAAACAGGAGAATTGAACGCTTTAAAAAAGAAACCCCGCAAAGTTCTCCAAGTCTTATAAGGATGATTGTCTCTCTTTGTTCCTTCATCATTGCCCTGGCCATAGAATTTGCTGAGATTAGACTGTTCTTATTTTCAAAGGCACAGATGTTCAGTTTTTCCATGAAAAGTCTATTTCAGCCTGTTTGCACCTCAGTTTCACCTTTAAAAAATTGAACACTGTTAAGGATTCTCCACTTTGCAATAATTCACTTTTGCAAAGCTGAATTACTTAACAACTGCAAAATATGCTGAGAGCCTGCTGTAGAAGAAGGTATGATATCGAAGCTGCAAAATTATATTATAACGCTTACAAATGCAGAGAACTGGGTATGGGAACAGTTTGGATGACAGGTCATTTGCAAACAGAATGTGGGGTAGAAGGAGGTCTCCAGGGAGTAATTTAGTTCATTGTCTGAAGATTTATACCTGCTGGTGTTGTCAGCTGAATAGATTTGTTCCATACAAAAGTATGAACTGGTCTATTATATGACTTTTTAAAATTCTTTCCTGCCTTTATTTGAGAGAGAGAGAGATGTTATCTGGTTAATGTACATGCTGTTGTAGCAGGATGGGGTTGTGCATTTGAAATATACCAGTTTAGGGCAATTGAATCCTTATTGTGGAAAGTTCTTGTGACAGGCACATTATTGCAGCATTATTAATAATGCTTGCTACAAAAATGTGCTTTGGTTTTGTGTGAATCATAGGCTTTGGAGCTGCATGTCATGCGAGGGCTTCTGTAGAAGACAATGATCAAACCATCTGAAAGTCTTGAAGAGACGACTCCTTATTTATTCTGTCTCTGAATTCTTACATTCTTATAGATATTGGCAGACTTTCATGATCATTCTAATGGTTCTGAAATAACTTTTCAAATTAGCTTAATGGTCAAATAATAAAGTATTTTAATAGTATTTTTTTCTTCCTGTCCTGCAGTATTTTTTCTCCAGCTCTTGGTAAAAATATAAGACTTAAACTTTGTCTGGGTGTTTTGTACATTTCAGTGTTTAACATTGTATGAAAAATGATGTCTGATGTAATTGTGCAGAAAATGTGTCTTCCTATTAATATGAACTCTGTAAAAATGCCTGCCTTATTCTTGCACAGCTCAGTTTTATATTAAACAACCTGTCTTTCTCAAAAAAACGCTTTGTGGAACTAAACTTCTCATTAATTCTCACTGTGTCACTACTCTCAGGAGAGATACATCTGCCACTCTGAAGCATAAATGCTGCATGACAATCCCCAGAAGAGCATTTAAAATATTATGTAAAAGTGAAACAAATACTTTGTCCATTACTTGGCAGCGTTCTTACTCTCTGTCCTATCGGTGGCGAGACTCTCTGTCCTTTTCAGTCAATCATTTTTTCCAATTTGGTTGAAGAGTTCCCTTTGATTGAAAAGGGATAATGTAAAGAGAATAACAGAGAATAAGAAATTGGAAAAGCACACTAGATCATCCTAATCTAGTAAAATAAACAGAATATAAATACTGGATCAAATTAGAATTCCTAGATCAACTGATTGCATAGAAGAAAGTGAATTGTAACTTTCATTTTTAATTCTAGGCCAGGAAAGTAAAATATTTTATGATAATTAGGATACCATTGAAATACTAAAGTACAACACTAGCAGCTTGGAAGACTGTTGAGAAGAAAACTTCTGGATCAAAACATAGCTGGTGTCTTTTTTGACATTTCTGTTTGTTTTTTTTTCCTAGTTCATACAAAAGCACCTTCAATATATTAGAATATATATATATGTCCAGGAATCTTCTAGTGATGTGGAAAATTGCAATAAAAATGTTTCCATTAGTATCAATGGATAGATATGAACACAAGTGTACAAAATAGCAAGAGGAAGAACTATAAAATGACACTTACAGTAGCAGGCCATGAAGAGCCTACCACACATTTACCTCCAATTCTTCAGGAAACCAGAATCAGAGACCATGAATAAATCCTGATGGCTCACAGAGGTGGGACAATTGGCTCCTTATACATCCATGACACTCACTGACAACCGATACCCTCCTAATAACAACCCTGCAAGTGGGGGTATATATTTGGAAACTGGTGCTGCTTGTCATTACAAGCCATCCTGGACAGACTCCCTGGATACTTGCCAGACTGCTTACATGTGTTCTGGTGCTTGTGTATGTTAAAATGTGAGTATTAGAGGCTGAATCTGTTGTATTTTAACATGAATTGGTATTTTCATTCTATAAGATAACACACCTGAGATACTGCATCAACCTTCATCAATGCCACTGCCATAAAGATGAAGAAGCACATACAGTTCCATCCGTTCTGTGCCATTTTCCCACAAGCAGGTGGAGTCTCCCCACAGTTGTGAACAAGGGGATCTCTGAATCACCTGCCCCATCTTTCTGAAACTGACCTGGAAATTAATTTTTCTGATTCGTGAACCATTGGCTGGTTCTCTAGTTTTGTGTGGTCTTATGGGGGAAATATCATGGGCCTTTTTCTTATTGTCCTGATCTTTATATATATCTACAGATGAAAATACATATGCATATACATATATATATATATAATGCATGCTTGTATCTTCCTTACAGGAGGAAATGGAGAGTCAGTTAAAGGCTGCTCTGAGATCTTCCAGGTGTGACACTTTCAAAATGTGGAAACCAGCCCATTACAGAGCAGTATGAAAATGTGTGGTGGGAGCCAATAGCCACATCTTGGATCAGTGGGATGTGGTAGGAGGCAGTGTTCAGCCTGTGGCACATGGGCTCCATGCAGACCTCAGGACAGGGTCATTTGTTTTCAAGAGCACAGCTGGGATGTTTTGCACCCTGACTCTAAGAACCCTCACAATCAAAGGAAAACATTTCACTTTCTTACCTATTTTCTCCTACAAAATATCCATTAGCCGTTGAATTCTCTATGGATTCACATAAAGACAAATATTCTTCCTATTTTTTTTTATTGATTGAAATATTTTTAATATATTGCATCAAGCCCAGGAAAGACTTTACTAAAGATTTTTTTCCAATACTTCATGATAAGGATTTTATTTAAAAAATCCTCAAAATCTTGGAAATCAATAAATATAAATCAATGAAAATAAGACAATACTGATATCATAATTATATCTTGGTAACGTCACAAAATCATGTTAGAATCTCAGTTTAGCCAAGTATATAAGCAAGTTTCAATGATTCAGATGTCTCTGCATTAGACTATGAGAGAAGTCACAGGATTCTTAATTCCTTCTTAGTGAAATCTCATTTGCTGCCTATGTACGATTCTTTTTATTATTATTTGAGTCAATGAGATTGCTAATCAGGTAATATGAAGCAACTAATGTACAGGAAGAGGTTCATGTCTAAAGGAGACTCAGAGCCTTACTTTCATTTAGGATTTAACATCTGTGGTCTTCTTTCCTTGCTATCTGCTCTGTTTCTTCAAGCCACACCTCTCCGAAAAATGTCAGTGCACAGAAAGGAACTGCATAACACTCTTGTTTTACAACACCAAATATGACATCTTCGTGTTGCTGAAAGACTTGAGAAAAGATACTGGTGCAACACAGAAGGAGTGCTATAAAAACTAAAAAGATGTCTCATGATAAATATTAGTTATGTTGCAACATATTGCTTGGAGGTGTTGAAGTAACTCTAGGAGACGTACAGTGCACAGCTCAATGATTAGACTGGTCTGTGCTAAATGGAAGACTGCCTTGTCCCACTGGACAAAAAAGAAGTCAAAAAAGTTTTGAGTTCACTTTGAAACACAGTCATTTCCCAAAGCTGAATTCCAGTTCAAATCCCATACAGTTCCTGGTTAAGGCATCTCTGATGCATGATGATTTACTGACCTGTGACGCATAAGGTGCCAAAACAACCCATATTTTGACTCAACTCAATTACTTCTTAAAATCCATTAAATCAGGTCATTTAATCACATTAGGAATGCCTATCGCTCAACTTTAATTATCCCATGTGGTCTGCAAAGCTGATGTGTCATATTTCTGTGGCACCAAACTGGGATTTTGTAGTTCTTGTATGACATCTGAACAATTTTTTCCTTACTGCTGATCAGTGTTCCCATATTTTACTATCGTACTTGTACTAAATGCCTTGAGAGATGTGTAGGTCTTCTTCACAGGCTGTTGAGGGTCAAACGATCATTTCTGAAATTGGTTTTCTTTTACAAAATATTTCAGTGGACCTCATCTTTTATGACCTAGCACAAAGAAAATGCTCATTTCTGTGAGTTGTGCTAGTGACTTTGAATTTATTGCATTATGCATCTATTAAAAGTATTGGTTAACCAGCACAAAATGGACCAAACTGTTGTTATAGGCGTGAATCTCTTTTTCATACATATGATGCAAATTTCTCACCTTTTGAAGTGGGCTTCTTTTTTAGCCAGTGGAGAGGAACAGATGCATTTAGGGATCATTTGACCTTTTCAGACATAAATTTAGGATCAAATAATTCTATATCTTAGAAGGGCTTTCCCGCCCCCCCCC
>VZRZ01002151.1:213200-272680 GCA_013398175.1 Climacteris rufus | reverse complement strand
GTAAAACTCAAAAACTCAGACTACAGTTTTGTTACTTCTCGAAGTCCATAAACTGTTTTCTCCGACATACTTTTTAAGACATCAGTATGCCGTATTCCATACTTCTCTTCTAGAAGTTGAGTGAAAAAGATTTGGTAAGTTACATTGAGTTCTAACCTTACTATTTCTTTGCTATAGGTACCTTTATTTTTGTGCACTATTTATTCTACTGGTAGTATTTTTCTGTTTATCCTGTGTAGTAATAAGTTTTGCTTAAATTCTGGTCTCATATGTGTTTTCTTGTGACTATTACAATAAATCTATCCATGTTGTAATAATCCTGATCAATCATAACTAAAGAACCACAGAGAGAACACGTGGTTTTGGAGTGCAGGCCACTCCAAGAGAATTAATACCCATCTAAACTCTCTCATATTCGTAACACTGACATATGGTCTTGTTTACAGCTTAATTCAGGCAGAGAAATGTCTAAATAACCCCTAATAAAACTGGACCATAACAGTCGCGTGCATCCATGACAACCTATGTATCCCTGTTCTCATCTATACCAGTGCCACAGGATTTTTATACCTTCCTGTGATGCATCTGGTATTGACCACTATCAGAAGTGAGGACCTGGCCTCAATGAGCTTCATTGCACATTCTTGTGGAAAATAAAAGAGAGCTCCCTGAGCTATGTTTATTTCCTACATTAGATAATTCCGTAGTCAGTTTAAGACAACAGTGGACTCACCCTAGTGTAAAACTGCAGAGATCTAAATGGAATTAGAGTGAAACAGAATTAGTGCTTTTTCACTATTTTCATTGGAGATAAGATTGGCATGACAATTAGGACCTCTCTGATTTGAATCCCTTCAAACATTCCTAAGACACAATCATGTAATGGTTTCTGACTTCTATACTTGCTTGAATTTTGATACTGAGCCAACTGATCAAGAGCAAAATTATAGTATTGTGTAACAAGAATTATTAAGGAAAGAAGCAGAAAGTACTAATAGTTTATGACTATTTTATAATATTTTTTTCTGAAATTACTGAAGTATGCTCATGTCTCACAGTGGATATTATTAAAAGTCTGCAAGCAACAGTAGTAACAATTATGATGCTTCTACTATCACCGTGAACCAAATTTTGAAGTTTTTTAATTCCTCATCTATATGAATAAGTAAGATGACACAGCCAAAATTATTCTGATAAAGAGATATTTATAAAAGGTAAGACATTCTGTTTGATTCTATTACTGTTGGACTGGTGGACCTGATTGCTAAAAAAATTTGCAAGGCATTTGATACACAAATGTTTGCCCAGGTCAAGGTTACATATGTCATTTAAAAATTTGAACTATACCAGAGATCTTTTTATTTAAAAAAAGAAAAAAAAGAACAAAAAGGCAAAACAAACCAAACCAACCAACCAACCAAACCAACAACAACAACAACACCCCAAAACAAACCAAAACAAAAGAAATAAAAAACAGAAAACCGAACAAAAATCCCACCCCCCCCCAAAAAAAAAAAAACCCCAACCTACAAAATAGAGGTTTTGAATACATGGTAATACTTTTGTCTTTAGAAATGGGAAGAGATAGACTTGTGAAATCTGTGTCAAAGAGATTTGTGTATACAGTAGAAACTCACTGGCTATGATCACCTTATTTAGACTTCCTTTTTACACCTGCAGCAGTATAAGAACGATTGTGGAGACAATTTTTGTAGAATTATGGATTCACTAATTCACCAGAGAATTACCCTAGTATTATGTCAGTGTAATGTGTTGTTGTGAAAGACTCAATATTTACTTCTTAAGTGTAATCAGGGATATCCAAATGAGATAAATTGCATACAAAAATTGTTTTGGATGTAAAATCCTGTACATTTCTGTAAAGGAATATAAAAGGTATGCCTTACTTAAATATCCATCTCTATCTTCTGTATTTATACCCAAACCAAGGGCTAGATTACAGTTTGCAATTACAAGACTGTAAATCAGTTTAAAAATCTATGGCTTTGGCCAAATGGCTAATACTTCATTGTATAATTTTAATAGAGTGTTACCTGCTGAGTTGAGTTTCTGATGTGATACCAGGAACAGTTGCCTAACATGGTGATGCTCAGAAACAAGATACAGGGGGTTTTTATCTGCTGATCAAAAGTGAAATGAAAACAGGCTACAAATTAGCTGTAGTCATATACTTGCCTATAGTCATACTCTGGATAAAGTTACCCAAATGCTGGATGATGCCATGGAGAGGAGATTAGGGGAGGGCACATGAAGGGGAGGATAATATGAACAAAAGGGTTTTTCCTCTGTTCAAGTCTATTCTCTAACAAAACTTTCCTTTGTCTTCTTCAGTGACAACATTTCAAACCTTCAGGCAATATCATGAACCACTTCTACCTACATATACAGGCAGAAGGTCTGGTGCTCACAAGAAAAGATCAGAACTCTCTGGAATAAAATAAACTTTTTCTGTGTTAGTAAAACAGCAATGACAAATCAAAAATGTGTAGTGTTTCCTTACCAGCTCATTAGCAATGAATTTGGATTATGAAAGAATAGTTTGGTAGGACTACAACTATATTTGCATTAAATAAAAATTTGTTGAAGAAATATTTCTGATGGTTTATGGTTTCATCAATATGTAAATAGAAAGTCAACCAGGTGTGCAATTAGTCTTTCTATTGCCTTGAAAGTTATGCTTTAGAAAACTTTACTCAAATCAGCATTTCCATTTGGTACTTGAAAAGCATATAAAATTAGAAGAGAAGGAAGAGACAGAAAACCTGTTGTATCCAGTTTACAAGAACATCTTGCCATTGATTTATGTCTCTGCCTTTTGAAAGTGTAGTTTAAGATCTGTCCTTGAAAACATGGATCATATCACACTGCAAAGTATTTTCCAGATATTAAGAAATACATCTTTTGCCACTATTGTGAAATCAGTTTGCATTTCCTGAATCAACATATAGAAATATTCAGTTTTAGTGCCGTTTAGGACATGTAATCAGACTCGATCCCTTTTAAGATTTTTACAATTTTTCTAACACAGTCACAAATTAGCTGCCAAATTCCAAACAAGAACCACTATTTCGTCTTCAACTTCATCTCATAATAGACTTTCTTCTAGTATAATTTTCTGGGACAATATTTAGGTATATAAACATTTGTGTATATATGAAGAGACATATATACACACGCACACACATATCCAACATAAAAGTTGCAATGTGTAGGTCTCAAAATGTTTTCCAATTCAGTAAATCTACCTATGAGAATGAAAAATATCCACCTCCTTCTAATCTGTAGCTGCTCCACATCTAGTAAGGTACTTCCCAGGTCTTCTGAGCTAAATGGTTACTGCAAAAGCAACTGAAAAATTTCTGAGAGTTTAAGTTTTATAGATACTGTTATAACTAGGTTTTTTGTCTCCAAGTAGTGTTTAAATATTGAAATATCTGTCCTATGGAAATTGCAAAGCATTTCACATTTGGGTTTTTGGTTGTTTTTTTTTTTTCTGATTGGGATAGCAAGTTTGACAGGTTTTATTTTCAGAAGTTTATTTTTTTTCATCTTTTTTTCATTATTATAAAACAGCAAATTCTGAAAAGGGTTATTCCTTGATGTTCATGATTATAGTTAAATAATCAGATATTTGCAAAACAGAGCAGCTTGGGCTGAGATTAATAGACACCTCCAAGGCACTATAATGTCATTCTGATGCCATATGCCTCTTCCTGGCTAAGATATTTTTCCATATTATCGGTTTTCAAGTGGTTGTCATATGATTTTCATCATGTGTTGCAATTTCAAACACGAAAAAACACTGATATGTCATGGGAGATGTAATCCATTCACAGAGTTGTTTCTGTTTGAGAAAGGGAGGAAAGGGTGTGCTTGAGTTGTAATCCCTGTGAGGTCCTGCAGCAAAAAAGCCCAGACTGAAGTTAATGCAGACTACAAAATAAAATATTTTCATTTGCTTCAAAAACCCCCAAACTTTTCTCAATCTGGTTGACCTGACCAAATTTTGCTTTTCCTAACAGGAAAACCAGTTTTCTTGGGTAATTATTTGCAGAAACTGCATTTTCCTATTTAAAAAACCCCTCATTATCAGATTTGTCTGTGAATTAATAATAAGCCAAACCCTTAAAATAGTATTTGAAAGCACTTTACTGTTGAATGTTGAATTTTTACATGAAATTTAATCAAGGTCCTGGTGGTATATAATAACACAAGCTTCAGGGGCAAACCAAGTAAATAGGAGACTAATGGACCTGCCTGGGATGTGTGAAGGTGTGCATAATGAAGTTCAAAGTGAAGAGCAGCAGGCTCAGATGTACACAAGCTGTTTCTAAGTCCCTGAGCTTTATGTACAGCTAGGTACTGGACAAGATAATTGTGCCTGCCATGCAGCTGGACATGGGATTTGCAGCCCCCAAGCACACAGTTGAGCAGTCAGCCCTTGCCCAGATGAGGCGAGAAACATGGAAACTGAATGCTAATTACCAGATTTCAACCCACTGTTTCAACTTGCTATAACAGCTCCCAAAAGGGGCTAACAGGCACCCCTGTTACATTTCTCTGTTTTTCTGAAGATTTTTTTTTTCCCCCAGTTGTACAGACGTATGGCAAGCCCTGGTTCCTCATTCCTGCTAGGGTCCCACTCCCAGGAGGCCCAGCACCTGGCCATGTACCATGGAAAACAGAGAGGAACTCCTGACTATACTGTGGGGAAACCATGACCAGGTCCAACCTGCACCTGTTGATTTGGCTCTGCTGGAAGGCAGCCCTGCCTGGGCCTGGCCACAGCCTTGCTGACCCACAGGCTGATGCCCTGCCCTGGCCTCAGCCTGTCCCCATCCCCATGACCATGTTGGGGCTGCCCGACCTTGATTCCCCTCACCAGGCCTTATCTCGACTCACATCCATGGGTCCCCTTCACAGTGCCCTGGTATCTCCCACGAGCTGTTTCCCAGGCATCTGGAGTGAATGCCTTGACAGAATTAATGAACCCCTTGTCTTTCCTTTCTCCTCAATGCTTTCTGTTGTTTTGCTGCATAATGCAATTTGATGGGATTAGATCCACCCAAGGGTACTGAGCGAACTGTCAGGAGTGTTCACTTAGACACTTTCCAGCATTTATCAGCAGTCCTGACTGGCCAGGGAGGCTCCAGGTAACTGAAAGTTAGTAAATGTGATGCCCAAATAGGGCTGGAGGGAAGATCCAGGGGACTACAGGCCTTCCAGCCTGATCTCAGGGCTGGGAAGGTCATGGAACAGATCATGCTGAGTGCCCTCACTTGGCACGTACAGGACAACCGGGGGATCAGGCCCAGCCAGCGTGGGTTTGTGAAAGGCAGGTCCTGCTTAGACAACTTGATCTCCTTCTGTGACAAGCTGACCCACTTAGTAGATAAAGGAAAGGCTGTGGAGGTACTCTGCCTGGAGTTTAGCCTTTGGGACCATTGCCCACAGCATTCTCCCAGATAAACTGGTTGCTCATGGCTTGGACAGGTGCACTGTTCACTGGGTAAAAGTCTGGCTGGATGGTCAAGCCCAGAGAGTGGTGGGGAATAGAGTCACATCCAGCTGGGGGCCAGTCAAAAGTGGGGTTCCCCACGGCTCAGTTTTGGGGCCAGACCTGTTTAATATATTTACTGGCAACATGAATCAAATGCATCCTCAGCAATTGTTCAGGCAACATCAAGCTGGAGTGTAAATCTCCTGCAAGATAGGAAGGTTCTGCAGGGGGATCTGAACAGGCTGGATCGATGGGCCAATTGTGTGAGGTTCAACAAGGCCAAGATTGGGTCCTGCACGTGGGTCACAATAAACTCAGGCAGTGCTATAGGCTGGGGGCAGTGGCTGGAAAGCAGCTCACTGGAAAAAGACCTGGGAGTGCTGGTCAACAGCAACTGAACATGATTCAGCGTTTGTCCAGGTGGCCAAGAAGGCCAATGTCATCCTGGCCTGTATCAGCAATAATGTGGCCAGCAGGACCAGGGCAGTGATCATCCCCCTGTCCTTGGCAATGCTGAGGCCACACCTCAAATCCTCTGTTCATTTTTAGGCCCCCCAGTGAAGGCCACAACTAGGTCACCCTGAAGCCTTCTCTTTTCCAGGCTGAGCAATACCAATTCTCTCAGGCTTTCCTCATAGGAGAGGTGCTCCATACTTCTCATTAACTTGCTGGCCCACTTCTTGACTTGTTCTAACAGGTAAGTGTCCTTCCTATATTGGGGACCTCAGAACTGGATCCGGTAGACAAGGTGGGTTCTCACCAGAGCAGAGTAGAGAGGCAGAATTGCCTGCCTGGAACTGCTGGCCATGCTTGTTTTGATGCTAGGAAATTGAATTGAATCTTAGAAAAATAGATTGAATGTTAGGAAAAGTTTCTTCCCCAAAAGGGTTGTCACATATTGAAACATCCTGCCCAGGAAAGTGGTGGAGTCTCCATTCCTGGATGTGCTTAAAAGATGTAGATGTGGTTCTCAGGGACATGGTTTTGTAGTGGACTTAGTCCTGAGTTAATGGTTGGACACAATGATCTTAAAGTATTTTCCAACCTAAGTGATTCTATGATTCCATGATTCTATGATTTCCATTTAAAACAGTTCACAACTTCAAGATTGGAAACTAGGAAAATTAGTTATCCAATTTGCATACTTTTTATGCCAGTACTGTATGTTACTGAACTGTACACTAGTAATGCCCATATATATTGTATTGACCACAAAGCAGACAAAGCACTGTCCTATTCACTGAAATCCAAAGCCAGGATTTGCTTTTCAGAGTTCTGTATATGATGTGTCAATTTATCCTTGAAGATCTAAGTTACCCTGAAATGAATCTCTTAAAATAACGTATAGCTGCTTGTTATCTAATCTACACTATGTATGGTGCCACTTTTAAAGCCAGTTTACAAATTTAAGATTTGAAGTGAGCTATTGATTGATATTTAAATGCTATAAAATCAGACAGTGTAAAGAGCCTTAGTATTTTAGACAGATTAAGAAAGCAAAAAGGAGAAAGAAGACAAGTACTGATGTCTAGTAAAAGCTATTATACTAAAAACAACAAGTATTTGAACATCTTTTACAGTTTCTGTGCTTGTAAGTGACCAGTTAGTGGTTAATATTATAAATTATTCTTTATGAATTCGAAGAAAGAAAAGCACTATGGATTTGTCAAATTGAATTTTATGAGTTAGGATTAGACAGGGAAATCCTGCTGCAGTATTACTGGAAGGACCCCAAAAAGAAATGCATATATGATTAAAATCCTGGTCATATAGCCAGTCTCCAATGTGTTATACCAGTATTTAGAAGACTTATTTTTTCATACATCTTCCTCGTTTCTAGTTGTCTCCCACAGACTTTGTAAACCTCCTGGGTTTTGTCATGGTAACAGCTTAATTTATCTCACTTCTGCCTGTGCGATGAAAATTTGTCAGAGAACTCTCTACAGTGCCCCCAAACATTTGTTTGTTTTTGGTATTCTGTGTTTATACCTGACAATATAGAAAAAAATTTATGTTCTTTGTTTGACTTACCAAACTGAATTAATAGGAAAATTGATCAAAATGGACATTGTGAAGTAATTTTGCCCCATTTCCTTCTTAGAGTTGGTAGTATAAGGCCTAGTATGGTACTTACTACAATATTTTGAAATAAAAGTTTCCAATTTTTTCTTGCTCAACAGACAAGAGATGGATTTTAGCATTCATTAAAAGTATACTGGAATAAGGAAGAACCAGGCAGGCACAATAAATATCCAGGTCCATTCAAAACTAAACTCAGCTTGGGAAGGTGTAGCCAGCAAAACTTAGGAAAATTAATATTTCTGTATGCCTTCAGTTCAATGTCCAACATTTATAACAGACTTTGTTGTTGAATTTTGCATTGAGTTCCACCTAAGTCTGTATTTTAATTTTGCTTATTACTACTGGAAAGTACTTTGAAAAAATATTTATGAACAAAGATATTTTAAGCATTTATATTTGCAAGAAGATATATTTAGTCCAACTGTTCCAGCAATACTTTTCCAAGTGAAAAACTGACTTTTAAAACAGAGCCTGCTCTTTGCCATTAGCAGAACTGGGCTCCTGTGCATATTCATTTGAATTACTTAATTAAGAATAATTGGAAAAAACAGATTTTTGGCAGAGATTGCTGATCTCTGTTAAAAGCCAACTGATCTCACTATTCTTACCATGAAGCTTTCCTAGAAGAATTTCACTTAAAGAGTCATTTTTTCTATGTGGTGGTGCTGACCGTCTGATGTGCAACAAAACTCTGACAGATCTGAAGAATGAAAAAGTTAGTGATTCTTTCCATGTGTATGCATGAGAATGCAGATTACAAAACCTTTTTGTGGTCTCTGTCATTGGCCATGCTTTGACAAGCAGCTTCTTCAGAGAAGAAGGTCAGGCAGAAACTGAAGCTTTTTCACTGATGCAAACATACATTAGACTTGATAAGAATCCATTAGTCACCTTATTCCTTTTTTCTTGGGAGAGACACATTAACTTCTACTTCAGTGGGAGCTAGGTCAAAGCTGATCCAAAGTCCAAGAAAAATATTCAACTTGAGGGGAGGTAAGAAATCTGTACAAAATTTACAAACAAAAAAGAGCAAAATGTGTCATCTTACTTGATATAAAATGTTGGCCCACTCAGTAGTTAGCACAGATGCTCCCTAAGTGAGTCATTTGTGCAATATACTATAAACAAAAATCAGTTTGTTTCTTGGAAGAGGAAAATACAGAACGAAACTTGAGCTTGTTCATATTCACAGAGATATTCCATTTCTATTTTGAAAGTTTGGTCTGTATGAGGTTAGCAGAATTAGCACCAATTTATAAAAGAATTGTTTTGTTATTAAAGTTTGTCTTCTGTTAGCTACTTGGATTTGAAGGACATACCAAATGATTTAAAAAATATTGGATATATCTTTTAATTAAAATTTGTTCTGACTCTTCTCATTTTTCTAGGCTTTGTTTCAGCAAAGCATGTAAACTTGTGCCTGGTTTCAATCCTATCAAGTAGTCTCACGGTAGACAAGTGGTAGAAGCATATGGTAATTAATGTGCTTAAGAGGACGTGTGCAATTGTTTTGCCCATAAGCACATTGTATAGAGGCAACTATGTATTAATTTTTTTTGAATGCATAGTGTTCTTCTATTTTCTATCTTCCTTATGTTCTTTAATCATCCATTTAAAAATAGCATATCAAAGTATGTTACCGAAATATGCGATCAGACTGCTGCCAAGTCAATTTCAGTTTTAAAAAAGGAATTTTTACTTTCAGCTGGAAACAAGGCACTTGAATTTGCTGATAGTTTAATATTGTTTGTAAACAGTTTATTCTGAAAATTTCACATGTACTTTGTTGCAGTGACCCAGCCCACCTTGGGGCTGAGTGACATCCAGTTGGTGGATTTCCCCGCCCAACACTCCGACCCTGAGGGTGGATCCAAGGGCGAGACCAAGGTTTAAGGCTACTCTCCTTCCCCCGTTTAGAAGGTGTTGTCACCACTCCCCCAACTGCCTTTTGCTGCTGAGCCCCCCTTCCAGAAAGATCTTCTGCCCCCTCGGGGGTTGAATAAAGTTGGGACTGCAGGCAAAGAGAAGGCCTTTCTTGTCCTTTGCTCTCGCCCTTGTTGCCTAGCAACACCCTCACTGCTGCCAGCTCTCCTTGGAGCCTTCTGCAGACAGCACTTCGAGCTGCTAACTGGGGTTTGGTTTGTCCACTCCGCTGGGACACTGACCTTGTCACCTGCCCAGGCCACCGGGCGGCCAGCGGTCAGCGCGACAGTACTTAACTAGTTATACATTATAAAATTTGGATTTTTTTTGTTTGTTTTTTATTACATATTAATTAGATCTGCTTAATGGCTTGGAAAGAATCAGCAGACTTATTTTTCCTCTGCTTACAACTTAGTGGATGAAGTTTTATTCCTCATAAATACTTCCTATGATCTGCATCCTATGCTTACAGAATTTCTCAGTCAGAAATAACAGAGGCAGTAATGTTGCAGCCCCTTACCCTCCAATAAAAATCGTTAAAAATATAAAGATTTTTAAAATTTCCAAGTTATTAAATTTGGTACATGTAGAAAATTCACAGCTTTTTTTCTCCTAAGCTTACTATACAAGCTGGGACACTATCGCACATTCTGTGTTGAATTTGTGTCAACCTCAGAGTGAAAGCCATGCACATTGGAGGTTTTGCTCCACTGAGCCTTGGAATCTGTCCGTTTTATAACCCAGGGCCTGATCTTTTGAACTTTGGGCTTTCTCTGTGATGAGGACATATCTCATTTCCACTCCAAGGCACCACTTTGCTTTAGATAAGCGGGGAAACCACCAACTTCAGTAAAAGTTGGCCTATTGTAAAAAAAAAAAAAAAAAAAAAAACAGTCACCTCAAAGTGTCTCTGGCTTTTGAATTTGCTACACCAACACTTGACTGAAACCTCTGAGTATCTATAGGGCGTGTTTTCTGTCCAAATAGTTGGTATGTATATATTTGTGCATGTATTCATGTGTGTGAGTTCATGCTCAGTTTCTGGAGGATGAATGGGTGGTTTAGATTCTTTGAGTTTGGGAATGCATATCTTTGAATCATGCTACAGTTTTTTAGGTCTGAATAAAATTTTTACAAAATTATTAAATAATATTGAGGTGACTGAAGACCTTCCTAGCTTTTTAAACTACTAAAAAGACAGAAAACAAATAAATACTAGAGCTTTCTCTAATTTCAGAACACCACATTTTCTCATTGCTACCTGATATAACTGCAACCTTTCTGCAAAGTTAACATTATAATATAGCTCACAGAACTAATGTGTCTCAAAAATAACCCTACAAATGGTGTATCCCATATTTAGTATAAAAATTGAAATTGCAGAGGTTTTTGCGTCTTCCCAAACCTCACATCATGTATTTTCCTTTTTCTAGGTTGAAATACAGGAGATCATTGTTTATCATGCAATGAATGAGAAATACTCATGATGAAATAGGGCTAGTATGCCTTCAGACTTCTAGAACAGATTGCTGCTAAACATAGTGAGGGTCAGAACTGAAATGAAAGTATTTTGTTCCATATGGGTTGCTACCAACTCCTAGAAGTGTCGTTTAATTGGCCACTGTTGATATTGATAATGAATCAATGGCATTGTTATAACAGCAGGGAGCAGCAGGTAAGAGTGAGGGGGTAGGAAATCTATACTGTTTTATTATCTTAAACTTGGTTGCTAAGCACTAGCATGACATGTAGAATGTATTTTAGACATTCTGAGCAGAAAAAGAAAGAAAGAAGAAATTGCGTATTAAAGAAAATGCAGCTGTTGTTTATAGAGGCACAATTATTTGAGATGACCTAAAGATATGCTTATAAGAGCTTGGTCAGAAAAGTAAATTTCAAGATAAAGAAAACAACTCCTTTAGAGTACATTATAGCCCTCAGCAGTTCTATGAGTCTATGTTTGGAGTAAGTGGTGGTGCTATAAATAATGGGCATAATTAATTGTTGTTTGAATATTAGCACTTATTCATGATTTTCATGTGCTTCTGTATCAGAGAAAGTCAACCAGTATCTATCCTGTCTTAGGACAGACTCTTCAGGTACTTTCTTATAGCTTTGGAAAATCCGGAGAAGCAGTGTCATGACTGACACTGTAAAGAGGAATAGGAAACAACTATCCACTTTTTCTCACAGCCCACGAACTAACAGACATGAAATTAAATTATGGGGTAGCAGGTTTCAAGCAAACAAAATAAGTTAATTTTGTGTGATATTCATGATTAATTTGTCCAACTAGCTCCCACATGATGCTAGCAATGCCAGAGGCATTGATGAGTTCAAAAAGTAATAAAAGAAATTCAGAAAATAAAATCCCATTAAGAGCTATTTTAAAAAGTACGTCTGAGTCTGGGATGACCTAATTCACAGACTGGCAGGTTGTCTGGGAACTATCCCGTGTGATTGCCCCATACTTATTTTATTTATGTAGCTTTTTATTATTAGCCTGTATCACTCAAGCTTCTGGACTAGGTGAAGCTCTGATTTGACTAGGCATAACCACTAATATTTTCTTATGTATTATAACAGTCTTTATGTTAATTTACCCTGTGATGGGACAAAATTTCCATTCAGGTTTGTTCTGGACTAGATATTGCTGTAATATAGCAGTATGATTTTTACAGACCCCACTGTTAATCCTGCAGACCTGGATTTAAGAAACTCCCAAGAGTATAAATCAGAACACTACAAACTGTATCTTCTTTATAGGTCCATTATATGGATTGCACAGTGAAAGCTGCACAAGCCCTTCTATATAAAGCAAACAAATTAAATGCAGACTTCTGCTGTTACACCACAATTGTACCCTTATAATGTCACTTGAATAGGTAACAGAAAACATTTTCATAGTCACCGATTGCTTCTACTAGAAAAGTAGCGCTTGTTGCAAGCTAAGGCTACAGTTTGGAACCAGACTCCTCCTGATAGGAAGAAACTAAGCCAAATCTAAAGGAGATGAGCAAAATTCAGTGGAGGCTAATATCCCCTTCCATAAGGTGACAATTACAGAAATTACTGCACACTATAATTGCTATTTTCATTAGCCCATAATTGGCCAGAGAGGCCACACAGAGGTTGCAGTCCCATGTTCCAAGCTAATTTAGGACCATCTGTGGGATCAGCAGTAAAACTTTTCTCCCAATCTCTGATGTTCCAAAATCTAGAAAAGAAAAAAATCTAGATTCTAATATTTGCCTACATATTATAGAATGTTTTAGTGAATCCCACCAAATTCAAAAATCTTTATTGATCATGGAAATTTCACCCTGTAAAACACAAAAACAAAAGAAAACAAACAGAAAATAAAAAATGTCCCTCCAAACTACTGTATCACAGTGCCAAACTTGCTGATTTTGAATCAGGTAACTGCTCCTTATATCTTGTAGTTAGAGCAGGGCAGAACAGCTATCTTCCTGATGCATTTGCAATATTTTGGGAGGAGAGTTTGTATTGTCTTGTTTGGTGTTTTTTTTTTCTTTTCAGCTCCTAAGGAGTCCTAAGAAATCCATTTAGATAGCAAAGTAGTTGTCAAAAATGGAAATTCTTGTCTGCAACTTCTCTGCAATTTTCATCGGTGTCTTCTAGTCTCACTAAGTGGACTTAGAAAAAATGTTCCACAGATTCACATTGTTATATTTTTATGATTTTGTTTCTTACTTTAGTTGGTGACGTAGCTCTGTGAGTGAATACTCTGGTTGAGAAGTGACAAAAGGCCTTACTTGCTCTGTTCTGCCTCTTTCATGGTGGATTCATGCATGCAGGGAAAGTGTAAAGCTGGCAGATACAGTAATGCCAGTATTCTTTCCCATGTCTCAGGTCTAAAATTCAACAAAAATGCATTGGAGTTTCACAAGATAGGATTTTTGATTTTAACCATCTCCTTGTATTAGTATTTACAGCTGGATTGTAATTTTTTTCAAAAAAAATGTAATACGAATTATTACAACATTGAAAAAAATGTAGTAAACTGGGTATTGTTGGTACTAAAAGACACCTGCTAGTATTTCCTTACGGGTTTGTCCTTCTGAGTTTTTGCAACATATATTCACTAAGCACACCTATTACTGCTGAATCTGTTTTTGATGTTACTGGAGTTCTTCACATTAGATGAGGTAAAGTTTCAAAGCTGTAGTTACCTGTGGAGACTGGTACAATTCATTCTTATGTTAACTGCTCATTAACACGTGCGTGAAGCAGTTTCTTGCAGCTTTTATATCTGTAATGAATATTAAACTATCTCATCTACTCATAATAATGTAATGGTTCCTGTGATGACAGACTCTGTTTGCACAGGAAGCAGGTGTTGATGTTTACCTAGATGTAATTTACAATGATGAGTGGTGGTGAGCTGAGTTTTTTTCTGCCAGAAAATTCAGTCTGTGTTAAGCTTCTGCAAAATATTTTGCATGCCATTTTGTTACCTCAGGTCAACATAGATATACATATTATCTTCAGTGAATAATTGTGAATCTTTGTTAAGATATTAAATTATACATTTAAGAAAACTATTTTTTAAAATATAGATTTACCAAATGTCTGAAATCTGGTGTCCAGGACAAATGTGGGTAAACTTCAATCAAAATTGAAAATAGTATTTTTTGGGATGATAAATCAATTCCTCAGAAATAAACATGGTAGGAATTATTCAGAGATTGCCAGTGGCTAGAAACTGAAATCAGTAATAGGTAAGTTTGAAATAAGACACCTTAATATTAGTAGAAGAGTGCCATACACTACATTAGATTGCAAAAGGATGATATGAATTCTCCATCATTTAGAGTCTTTAAATCTAGGCTGCATATCTTCCTAAAATACTCTTTAATTCAACTTGACAAAAATTGATGAATGATATTTTCTAACCTGTTTAATTCCAGAGGTAAGAAAAGAGGGACATTGTGGGTTTTTTTTTAATTTTAATATCTGTAAATTCTATTCTTTAATGAAATACAATCAGATAACCACATCTATTTTATTTTTAGATTCAATATATATTTTTTGTTTTGGACATAATTTACGACTTTAGGAAAAAAAGTCTCAGGAATTTCTGTGTTGAATTTGGAGCTGTAGTTCCCTACATCCAGTACTTTTGTTATCTCTTCCTAATTCCAAAACATATTTTCTCATCTTCTCCCTCACCTTTGGATTTGGTGACATACCACTCTTTCTTGATCAACATAAATTTATTCTACTAGTTTCAGGCCCACTTCTCTGAATCTCCTTCCTTGTTATCAGCATATTGCAAGTATTTGATTTTTTTCTATACTTTGCACTTCTTGGAATTCTGAAATTAGGCCTTAACGAAATTCATAGTAAGACATAAATCTATAGTTGCAATGGTCTTGTCAGTGCTATATACAGGCAGTTCCTAAAGTCACCACTCATTTCTGAAAATATTTTGTGTTGAACAAAAAAATATGGAAGGCATGTCCAAAGGCAATCTTTTCCTTTGTTGTTTCCTAAATCCTACCATTGGCTCCAGAGACAATAAAACCAGGGAAAATACAGATCTTTTGTCTCTCCTTATTTTCATCAAAGTGAAAGTGGTACTGCTTGGCTAAAAGTGGTGTTCTAAATTTAAATCAGTTGCAGTTACAATGGACTTAGTCACATTTTTTCCAAATTTTATGGCTCCTTGTAGAGTCACAGTTGTCTAAACCTTAAAAGAAAAATAGCCCAGGCTTCAAAGTGAATAGAGATGTGGTCTGATCACTTGCAGAAAACTGGCATTTTAGTTTAGAATGGTCTTGAATCCCAGATGCATTTGTAAATGTATCTATCTGTATTTATATGTATTTTTTTTTCTTTTGGAAGCACAACACCTTTTCACTCTAAGGTCTTCCTTTGGGGGCTCTTTTTAAATTCATTCTCTTTTTTCTTTTGCTAATTTTGTCCTGCTGCATCCCTTCTGTATCCTGAAAATGCCTTTCCCTCCTTGACATTTAGACTCTTCAAGTATTTATAGATTGTTACCATGTCCCCCTTTAGTCTTTTCTTAGACAAACTATGCATATTTAACACTTGCAATCAATCCTCATACATCAATCACTCCAGAAGTCTAATCATTTTTTGCAGCTTTCTTCTGATCTTCCTCCAATATGTGAATATCCTTCTAATAAGATGCCTAAAATTAAATACAATGGGTCATGTCTGCAGCTCATGTAAATCAGTGTAGCTCTGCTGAAGACTGTGTTGATTCATGCTAGCTAAAGAGCAACATTTCTAGTGCAAAGACATCAAAATTGTATGTATTTTGTGAAGTGAGCCTGAAACTACACAGAGTTTTTTTTTTTCATAGTAAAGCTTCTTTGAATTAATTTCCATCACTTAGCCTTATTTCTGAATGGTGGATTTCCAGCCTGCTTCCTGTAAAACCTCAAAATCGTCTGCATTTTTGTACTTTGATTAGTGTTTTGAGGAGCTCATTCAGCCTTCTTGACATACTTCCTCTCCATCCTCAACACAGCCACGTGTCCCAGACCTCTAGCTGGAGGTTTTTGCTTGCTGGCCACATAGAGGTGATGCAGGTTTAGAGTGGCTTTGGGAAGGATTATTCTAGACCAGAAGGTAATGAGCATCAATGGCTGACATCCTTCTAGAGCATATCTACTATGTGGAAAGAAAATTTATAATCCACCTTGCAGCAGCTGATCTACCTGTGGAGTCTTCTTCATGACTCTACTGTCCCCATCAAGTGTCTGTCCCTCAGCATGTTTAATCCAAAATCTTATCTTTGTGTCATTATAATCCAACAAAAGTCGTGCAAATTCAGAATAGAGAAAGATAAGCTTGTTTATACTGTTTTTTTTCAAACTAGCTACAGCTAGAGGGCAAAAGTAGCAGCCCTAATTAGACTACTAATAGCTCCAGGCCTCCTGTATTGTCAATGGAGATGAATACACATTTTTTCTGGGTAATGAATACAGCATTTAGTAGTACAAATTAGCACTGAAAATAAATAAAAATGAAATTTCTAAATAACTCACAAAATTGGTTATCACTGCTAATGGCAAAATGGTGACTTTCCATTAGAAATACTGCAAAAGTGCTCTAATAATTAAATTTCACAGGACTCATATTCTGTAATATATTACAAATACGCACACACACAATTAGTGAAGAACCCTATTTCAGTATGTCACTATGGTCAATTCTGTCCTGTATTGACACTATTTATGGGGAGTGGCATGGATTGTTGTTAGTTCTGAACTGTTACTTTCCATAGTATCGAGTTTATATATATATATATATATATTTTTGTCACTGATGTGCAATACAAGTGGCCATGCTTTGGAGAAATCTGCTGAACTGCAAATGTTTTGTGGATGAAGTGGCACTTGGTTTCAAACCAAGACAGAATCTTCCTCAGGGAACTTGTTCAGACTATAAAAATCTTTATTTGAAGAAATTCAGAAACCACGCCACTTTGCAACTGATAATCATAAGGAAAACCTATTGACTACTTTGCTATTTTGTAAACTTTTTTTGCATATGCTTTTTCTCCCCCTCCGCTGTTTTTCAATTTATACAAATTTCTTTGGCCTTTTCATTTTAAATGAGTGTTTTCTGCTTGATTTCCTTCCAAACTGTTTAGTACAACTTCCATGGCTTATAATTCCACAGGGCAGAGTAAAACAAATGCCATATGAGCTGTAAACTATATGTCAAAAGAACTTTCCATTCAATACCAAGGGAGTCCCATAATAACATGGAAGTCACAGAATACAGTTTTTGTCCAAATAATTAGGGCCACAAAATTGGGATAAAGGAGATTAATTTTTGTTGTAAAAATATATATATATAGTGAGAGAAAAATGAAAGCTTTCATGAGATGTTGTATGCAATAGCATTGTGTTTCACCACAGAGAAATATATAAAGACATTTTGAAATTTCCCCCAGCATTAATATGATCATGGTTCAAATGGATTAGAGTTTCAGATGCCGTATAGGCTGCTGAGATAGACTGGCAACCGATTATAAATGGCATGGCAACAAAAATTTGACAAACAGCTAAGGAATGAGGGCATCTGCTGTGTTTATCAATACAGGGTTGTTTCCCCTCAGGTGCCCTTGCACGTTGTGCATGGTACTTCCCTAACTACTTCTTACAATGAAATTCCTTTTGCCAACTATAGGGATTCATACTGCACTCTAACTGTATATTAGAGCTAGGTATCTATATCTGACCTTATACACCTCTTAAGTGTTTTGCAAGGAATGGAGTGGAGGGAATAGAAAATATTGATTTATGAGGTATGGTAAACTAGCAGGCTAATATTGAGTTGCCTCCTCTCTTCCTTGAAAGCTCAAGGCTGCATTCTCAGAGGATTTATTGTGAACGACTTCAGAAAAACAGAGGCTGCTCCAGTCACTGATGGTGAACCAGTAGCTACATGTACCTATTTTATATCAGTAGTTCCTTTTCACTGTAGACAAAACAGGTTTTCTCTTCTAAGAATGGAAGAATGAAATTGAGTTGCACTTCCTGTTGGAATTTGCTGAAAAGGGGAGGAAAAAAGTGGGAAGAAACAGTGAAAATATTTGAACTATTACCATTGCCAGCTGTCCCTTTGCCCATACCTACATCTGACACTGTTTTCTAGGAAATCTTAGAACATCACATTTTAGTTGTTTTGTCCCTTACACATTGGTAGTGTGTCTTCAGGACTGAAGTATTAAGGAATAATCCTCCCTGTCCTGTCAAAAGTCTGTGGAGCCTGCCTGTAAAGAGTTGCAAAGGAATCTTGAGACTGCTAGTGTCATCAGTTGTTGACTGACAATAAAACAGTCAATGAAATACAAAATAGTGCTCAATGGGAAAAGTAATCACATACATGGAGATACAAATATGATTGCAAAATTAGTTATGATTAGTTTGCAAAGGGATCACAAAATAGCTACAATGGTTCTTTGAAGAGAGCTTAATGCCCAGTAAACCCAGAAAGGCAAAAAGTGATATTAGAAGTTGTGAGGGAAGGAAGGTAGAACAAAACAGAAAACATCATTAAGGCAGCATATAAATCACTAGGAGATTTATATTTCTTACTAATACAGCGCATTCTAGTAGTCTCATCTGAAAAGGGATAGGCAGAAATAGAAAAGCAGGAAGGAATGTGACAAGGATGAGCAACAGTGCAGAACGGCTCTGGTTTTAAGGGAGATTAAACAAAATAAGACTTCCAATTTTGAAAAGCTGTGATATGGTACAAGTATATAAAATCAGGAGTGATGATCATTCATTAGCTCTCAAAGAGAGCAAGTAGTTGTCAAGTGATATTTTTCAAGCAGCAGGTTTAAAACAAGCGAAGAACTTTTTAACATGATCATAATTAAAATGTGAAACTCACTGCCACAGGATATTATGAAGAACAAAGGTAGAAATGGATTCAGACAAATTTACAGGAAGAATAAAAAATCCCTCAGGGGCTGTTAAATACAAAGATCTGAAGTCATGTCTGATTTAAGAAATCCTTAAACCACTAATTATCAGATACTGATAGCACTTGAATTTGTCTTGTTCTTATATAACTTCCTGAATCATCCAGTGTCCACTGCTGTTCACTCTCAGACAAAGCACTGTTGCAGATCTTGGACTACAGTCCTTTCACAAGGTCTTCTGTCATTGCTTAATAAAATGCCAGTGTTCAGAAGGCCACCTGATTGTGTGGAGCCTGTTTTGGGGAGTGAGCTGGTCTATAAAACTGACAAATTCCTGTGTTTTTCTAAATGTTGCTGCAGAGCTTCTGAAAGTAGTATTTCTACACTTAGAAATGAACAGCACACTTGCGAGGTGGAGAAAATGAGTGTGTGCGGAAACAGTGTTATCTCCTACACATCTTATCAATGTGCTTCCACTGCAACTTCTGTCCCACAGGAATACTCGGGGAACTGTTCATACACCCAGTTTGATCCTTGTTTTCTGCAGACATTGTTCTAAAATACTCCAGCAGCATAGATTTATTTCTTGAGAGGTGCCAGAGACCAGTTGGAAATTAAAATTTGTCATTCAACTGAGCTTTTGGCTGTATTGGTCTGAAAAGAGTTCAGGAAAATAATGTTCAGAATATAAGCTACAAAATATGGAAAGCTATGGAGATTTAGATATATACCTCTAACATCTTCAAATATGTCTAAATTAATAGTATTTTGTTCTATTTTAAATTGTGTCACATTTTTGTGGCTTTTTAATTTACCAATTACAGTGACAAGTTTTGAATAACCAGACAAAATATTTTTCTAAAATCTTTTCCTTAATTAATTTTTTAATTTTTCTGAACAGGAACTTGCAATGCTGCATTTCTGCCAAGATTTTTCATTGATGTGTTATTCCAGAGACATGATTGACTATGAAATTGTATCCTTCACAAATACTAGCAGTTTCTCCCTAATCTGTAAAGGACTAAAAGAGCACTGAGGAACTTCTCTCATAAAGCAAGTGTACTCTGGTCCCTCTGCAGATCAAGACAAGGCTATAGAACGTAAGTCTGTAGCTTGATAGATAGATTTTCCACATAGTACTATCTGAAATTGCCTTTCTCTTCTGCTCATTATAATTTAAGTAAAGTATCCTCCTGGTCTAAGGCTTCAGAAGATTTCTCCTCTCTGCTGTCTCTCTTTTGTTGGGTTTTTATAGTCAGTCCATAGTAGCAATGCCCTTTGCTACAGATAGCGTCTGTCCTGCCAAAAGAACAGTTTGTTTTTCTTTCAAAATTATATTTTCATAGAAAATAATCTATTTTCTAGCTAATATTGCTTTAGAAAATAAAGATTTCACTAGAATGTAATTTCAGGGGTTTTGGGTTGTTTGAAGTGGACATTATGGAAAAATAGCCAACTTTCTATTTTTTTTTTCCCTTGGGAAGTGGAAGCTTTAAAAATAAGGAAGGAGGAAGTAAAATCTTACCTTTTAAAACTAATTTGTTTAATGTCGGTAAGCAGCACTTTTGCTGTTACATGTTTATCTCACTTCAAAGCATGGCCATGCTACTTCACCTCCAAAGAACGATTTTAGCACTCTACAGTTTTAACACAGTTAAGCTGGAAGGCAGTCAAGGGATGCAAGGGAATCATTTGTTGTACATTTAATGGTGTGAAGTATTCATCAGGGAGAACTTAAAGATTCTTCTGTTTCCTCACAAAAGTGTCCAGAGTGAAATTCCAGTTTCCTGAGTAGTTCTCTGATTAGGTTTTCACAACTCTGTTCTGTGTCAGACAATTGGCAAGAAAACAAAGATCAGTCTTTTGTTGGTATTCATGAATATTACACCTCAATCATCATCCCACTGGTGACATCTCTTGGATTCGCTGTGAGGGAAGCTTCACAACTGCTGAGTTTATCTTCAGGCACCAGTCTTGTGGTGCTCTGTAACTGCTCAAGGCTGAAGCTAATCTGCTGCTTAACTCTGTTCCTATGGGGACGTCGAGCACTGCAGCAGCTTAGTGCCAGCTCTGTGGAGCTGGGCTGCTCCGTGGGCCACGGGCAGCTGCGTGTCTGAACCATCACTTGCCCACTGGTTTCTCAAAGATCCCCTCGGACCTTCATCACACTGGAGTCTGCACTAGCAGACTCTTCTGTGGCCCAGGGTTAAAATGAAGAATGCCTTTCTAGGAACACCCACCTTGGAAAATAAATACAAAGCTAAACACAACCCCGTTTAGAGGAAGCTTTGAGGGGATGCTATGCTAGAACTGCAGTACACAATTCTCAACACACTGAGGAGTTCAATTAATAACACAATGGTCCTTTAAGCAATACAACCTCCTTATTTTTTGAGAGAATTCCTGGAACTGAGGGAGCAGACTGATTTACTTGTAACCTGTACTGAATCAGGTATTGTATACTAGAGTTGACCTTCCTTCCTGAAGTTTAGTGTTTGCTTTCTGTTGAATAGAGAAAAGCTTCCAAAGAACTCCTTGAGTCACCCTGTATGAGACTTTTGTGGGTTGTTACTTGCCTTCATACCATCATAGCTCTCTTTGTCATGAAGTCAATCTCATCTTTACTTTTCCTTAAATACTTTCTTTTCATAAATACCATGTTCATCACAAAAAAATTGTTTTATTATTACTAAAATAAAGTTCCTAGTGTAAGTGGCTTTTTATGAAACTTACATTTTAATGCTGTGAGCAGTGTTTAACCATAACAAAATTGTCATGTAAACTCTTTGCTCATAAATAATACTTATATCACCACCGTGGACATTGTGTTCAAGATAATAAATATGAGGGATTTTTTTCTTGTTCAGGCAGTAGAAAGAGATGCATAGATTTGCATGCTCAAGAGGCTTTTGTGTGTTCTAATGACAAAGAAACTATTCTTGTATCCACCTGAAATGCATATTCTAAAATAAAAATTCCACAGATTGAGTCTTAATGCTAAGGCATTAAGGCAAAACTAACAGTTTATTGAGTGGCCTTAGAGATTTCTTCTATAGGTGTAAGCAGAAGTTATTTTAACATTTAGAAAGAGCAGTACATACTAAAGTGTGAAAGAGTTGGGTTTGCTATGGCTATTACTTTAACACATTTTCTGATTAATTCATTAATGCGTCATCTCTCAAAAATGAAATGACACTTCTCTGCAGTAGTCTGAGAAAATCCTGATAATACTTTAATCTACAATATTTTCAGCAATCTGCTTGAGGTTTTCTGTAAAAATGTTTACCTGATGGAGCTATCTTTTAAAAAAATTACACCAAGTCTGCCTCACAGCACATGTCATGCAGAACAAAATTCAGTATTTTGGTCAATAACTTGGCAGCAACATAAAAATGTATGATCTTCCACACCAGGTCAGTTCAAATGCAGTCTCCTGTGTGAAACCATCCTGCACAAGACGTGAAAGGAAAATTTATATGAAGAAGACAGGTGCAGTGACATTTTCTCCAGCTTGTAGTACTCAAAACCTTTACCAGTTTTGGAACCAAGAAAATAATTTTTTATATTATCTCTTAAAAAGAGCCAAAACCATAAGAGAGACAAAGACAGTAGGGTGATACACTTTTTCTTTAAGATGTTAAGTCTTGAAATGTTGTGGTTTGTCCTGAGACAGTAGTGTTCCACTTGCCAGGAGGCTTTTGTTTCCTTTTTTATCAAAAGAGAAGACTGTTTAGTTTGCACTAATCAGATGAGCACAGAGAATGGTGTTTCTATCAATCCAAATAAAATGTAATGCCACAAAAAAGCAGTTGAGCATTATTTTTATCCACCCCCATCTTACCTGTCTACTTCTCTGTCTGAGATCATTATCTGGTGTACCGCAGTGCTGGTGTGCTATCACTCTGGAGATTCTCAAGGAAGAGTGAAATCCCTCAGGAAAAAGATTATGGTCACCATAACTGCAATGTTTATGGCTGCTTCACAGATTTGGTAAGATCAGATGGCTGTGTGTGAAGTAAGTGATGTGGTCCAGTGTCGCTGGGGAGCCATATTACACAGCAATGACTTCTGAAAAGTCCCTCTGGGCTGGCTGTTACTTCCCTAACAAAATAATGCTGCTACTCAACAGCACCTAAGGGTCTCCTTTTCTATTGAAATGCAGAAAGAGAAAACAAAGAAGTGAAGGACTTGCATTCTGTAGTTTATAGTGTTTGTGTAGTTCTAACACAAGATGGCTGTACTGAAGGGAAGGAATAAAGAAGCTAGTGATACTGTGAAAATCAGATAGGCAAAAAGTGAGTTTGTGGCAAGCACTGAGCCAGAGCCTGTAATCAGTTAGCTGATTGCTGAACTTCAGTCCCCTACGTTACATCTGCCAGCAGCAGTGAAATATATACAGCTGAAAATCTCCCCTCACAAAACTACAAGAATGTGGAAGTCTAGTCATACCTACTTTAAAAGGAAAGGATCTACTCTAATATAGATTCCATCACCTTGATAATCAGCAGCCTTTCAGTAGTATCCACTTTATAAATAGAAGATCCTTGGAATAGAGAGATATGAATGCAGTTGTCTGATGTAATAAAGCTCAAATTAATCTCCAGTATTTTATTAAGAAATCATTAGACTGAACTGCTTCAGGTGAAATCTTTCTCCACTGAAGTTAGCAGCAAAATTCCCTCTGACTTCAGACAGCAAGAAATAAAACCTTTTCAAGACAGTTATTAAGCTGCAGAAGCTAAAAGGTAAGGAATTCATTTTGATTAAATGGAAATCTATATCTATCTCACAAACATAACAAGAGAAGAGATTCTATTGACTTTTACCTCATTCATTATATTTACCAAAATGAATTAAACTAAGAACCAGTCTTTGAAGAACCAGTCCATTTTTGTTTTGTGACAATATCTACCTATGATTTTTTTTTTAAACTGTGCTTTGGAAAAGGTGATTTTAAGAACAAAAGGATAACTCTCTTACTAATAACCAGGTAAGTAACTCCACTTGTACTGCAGCAAACTGAAAAATCCCACCTAGATTGTTGCAAAGAGCAGTGCTTGGGAAGAGTCTTTTGGCAAGTCCTTCTGACTCATAATTAGAGTTTAGAGAGATATATTGATCTTCAGTGCTCTCAGCAAGTTATCCTAGTACTGACTGGGCCTAGTCTGATTACTGGAGGATGTTGTCTGTGTTATGAATTCTGTCTGATAGGTTGTTGTCTTTTTGCTATACTTATATGACTCTTTGAAAGAATTAAAATGAATTTTTTAAAAAAGGGCATTATCAAAATAGAGAGGTAAAAAACAGACTATCAAGATAAATGGTCAAACAATTGAGATTTCTTGTGAACAAATGGCAAAATTATACCGATGTCAGGATTTGTGTATATTGAAGCATTTTAACTTTGTGTACTTCCTTTGAGAGAAGATGTCAGCTGCCCACAAAGTCCTCGCAATGACCTGGTGACAGTCATGAATGCAGATGGCAAACAACTCAACTAAAACAAGGACTTCTTTCCTCGTTGTAATGACTAGGGAAGAATTCATCAAGAACATCAGGGTAAAAGGCAGGAGTGAGTGCAAAAAGCCATCCAATAATAGGTCATGAGATGTATGAAAGAAAAAGGAAAGAACAGTAAAATGAAAGCATCAGATTTCAAGAAAGTAGGCTTCAGTAAACTCAGAATTGTCTTATAAGAAAACATTGGAATTTTATAAATCTAGGAGTTACCTAAGGGAGCAATATTAAGGGTATAAATCCAAGCTAACCCAGAACAGAGAGTATAAGATTTGCTAAATTATGAGAAAGAGTGCTAAATTTTGACCTTTCCAGTCAGTGTCTGAAAAGGTGATGCTGGGTCACTTCCTAAGGGTAAGGAAGAATTGCATAAATGTGATGCTACTGAATCAAAAATTACCAAGGCACACAATAGATTTCAATCCCAAAGGCCATGATGATAATAAAAATAATTCTTTTATCACATAAAGAAATAGGACAAAGACAAACTAAATAGCAGTTAAAAAAAGAAAAAAGAGGAAAACCACTCAAGAGATGATACTGGCATTGTTTTTTAATACTTTTTCTGAATGACTCCTGTTTAAAAAGGAGAGAGGCAGTTCAATATTACAGTAATAAGTAACAATGGAGAAAATTTTAGACCGAGACTCTAAGTTGGAAGAAACAAGTTAAATACTTATTACTAAGTTAGAAGTTTTCAATTAGCTGTGGTACTGTGATACTTGAAGAATAAGTTGATGAAATATCAAAGATGATAGAAGCAGCTCTAAAAAGTCAAGGACAATGGGTGATGATCAAGAATGAATGCAACAGTGATCTTTGAAAAGAATGTGAAACAATTTTAGGAAATTAGATAAACTTCAGTTCATGGAAGAATGCTAGAACAAATAATCAAACTGTTTGTAAGCATCTAAAAAAAACCCAGGGGAATTAGTCACTGTCAACACAGATTTGTCAATACAAAATTATATCAGAATAATCTAATTTCCTTCTGTGAGAGAGCAACTCTGGATAGAAAAGAAGCACCAGATGTCACCCATAGCTTTCAACACTGCCTCGTAATATTTTCATAATTAAGCCAAGGAAGTCTGTTCCAAACCAAACTATAGAAAGTGGGCACAAAAAACTTGGATAATTTTACTGATAAATCATTTACCAATAGTTCACTGTCAAACTGGAATGATTCTATGAAGTGCTTACAGTTTGGGCTCTTTTATTTTCCTTCAAGACTGGGAAAAATTAATTGACATGCTGCTTGCTAAACCTACAGGAAGAATCATAGGATTCAACAAATTGGTTGACCTTCATCAGATCTGTGACATTTGACCCTTTGTTCTCCTATTCACACATGTATCTATAGTTCAAAGCAGTATTTCCATGTACATATTAAGCATAGAAATAAGTATACTCACACTTTGGCTGTATTAAATGCACAGGCTCACAAAACCATATTGTGCTTGCATTAAAATTTTTGGTATCTCATATCTTTCATATCTTTCATTATAAATCTGACTTGTTTTAAAATTCCTCTTTAAAAGTTGTCATAGCCCAAAATAAAAATAAATTGGAGTAAGCTGTAATAATTTGAACATTTTTGAAAGGTACCAAAAGGATTAATATTTCAGTGGGTTTTGATAATGAACAGTGCCATTCTCAAAAAGACTATGAATAGATTATTTTTAATCTTCTCTACCCCATACTATTTGACTAGATATGTGAATAACATTGTGCATTTCCCCTGCTGAATGAACAAACAAAAGTCTTTAGAATAAGATTCTTTAAAACAATTCTTCTCACTTTAATTAGTAACATTCATAATTTGAAATGTTGTTTTCCACTTCTATCTTCATTATCAACTTAAAAGTCACTACGCCTATAAATATTTTTCAAATTGTATGCAGAAAGAAAAAAACATACTAGAATGCCAGGGAAAAAAAACCCACAATTTTTTTTTGAAAGGCAGTTTCACTTTTGGAAACTAATTAGCATTTTATTTTTATATTATTTTTCTGCTTTAAAGCTTGCAAAGTTTACATTGCCTGCCAATAGGTGGCACTAATAATTTCTACATTAACTCAGTGGTTGTTCTATTGTCTTTCAACATTGATGGAGTTATATCCTAATATATTTCCCAATTTCATTACCTTTGTTTGCTTTTGATTTATATTTTATATTTAACCAAAAAAGAATGTTTGTATAAAAATATAGGTGCTGTAGATCCAAGCAAATATTAGATTTATGGGCACTGAACTGATACATTAATAAACTCTAAATAGGCAATACTTTTTGTCTGAGGGATCAAATAATAATGTGCCAAGTTAACCAAAGCTGGAAATCACTGATGCACAGCATCTGAAGAGTACATTTAATATCTGAAATAAAATGGAAAGAGTTAATAACTCCAATATGGCATCCATATTTCTCACTTTCAATGAATTTATTTCTTAGAGAAATATTTCAAATGTTGTTTTTAGAATTGTTGAAGTAAAAAGCATTTTTCCATAGTGCAGTCTGAATCATATGGTTATGATTTACCTGGCTACATGTATCTATGATCAATACTTGACTTTTGGGCATCTGGAATTATCTGTCCTTTATCTGTGAACTCTGATTTCTTTTCACCCTCTGTTTCAGCTTCGGAGTGGCACCCTTATATTACAAGAAGTGAAAGGATAAAAAAACAGAAGAGCCAGTTGGCTGAGTTTTCCATGCAACTCCAAGAAGAGTCAAGCCTCTTTTAGCTCATCAGAGTCAAAGGCGTACACATGAAGTTTTCAAAAGAACATACACTGCTCTAGAACTGGATGCTATGAGCACAAGGTACTTGTCTTCCCCTCCAGCAGTGTAAAACTCAGGTTATGACATGCTGTCAGCATCATGTCAAGTTCTGCTAAGTTCTTGTGTGAGCCAGCCTTGCAGACTTGCTGCACAAGGTCATTTATCATGGCTTGTGTTGTGGTTCAGGCCCAAAATACAACTGTTTTGCTAAGAGATGGAACAAAACCCGATGTCACTTCAAAGAAGAACTCATTTCTGAAGACAAGGAGATGAAGCCAGTTATTTTAGTAACACAGTTTTCAGATCTCAAATTTCATGATTTCTCAAAAAATTGAGTCAATTTTTGTCTTTTAAACTGTACACCAAAAATCTGCTTTTTGAAAGATTCTTCCCACATCAGCTGTCTTCTGATATATCACTGCAGCACAGCTGTGTTAGGCATGCTGGGATAAGAAAGGGGTGTGGAATAGACATAAAACTGATATGAACATAGGAGAACTGCCTTATCAGTAGTATCTGGCAATCAAAGGTAGCTTAGTACACACCTGATGATTACAGGAATGTGGATGTTTCCACTGTATTTCCCTGCGAGATGAGTGTATGCTTTGAAATTTCTAGTAGGAAAGAAAGGTGGCAGCAATAAAGTTAGCACACAAACACCATCTGTGAAGGCCAGAAATCATCTATAGACCCTCTGCATGGCAGAGGTTGATTGAATCATGTATGAGGAGGGATAGCAAAAAAACCTAGAAGGAGGAAGGAGAGAGGCAAATATAGAGTGAGGACCAAAAAAAATGCATCATAAAGCTGAGAAGTAAATATGAATTAAAAAATACTGTACAGACCATGTTAACACTGGTATGTTACTACAATACAAATCATAGGCATTTTCCACGTCGTATAATCAAATTACTTATTGCCAATTAACATAAAGCATCAGCCTGAGGCATTATCCAGGCATATGTAAAAACTACATCTATCCTGAAGACACAATTTAAATGGAAAATCTCCTTGATTATTGGTAATAAGGTTGCACTCAGATCAAGGAGGGAATATGCTGTGAGTCAAGAGACTTTTGCCAGAACTCTGTAAAACCCAGCTATTGCCTACAGAAATTAGTAACTAATTAACCCCTCTAGCTCATGCTGCTTGCTTGGTACCAATCTTTAAGTCAGTTCCCTGGTGGCTTCTGACTATGCACAATAAATATCATGTAACATTTCTGTTTTCTTCCCACCACACTCTACTTACAGGTACATGCCAACAGGCAATGCCTGTGTTTACATGGGAATACAAAGGCAGGGCCATTTCAGGCTCTAAGGTGAAACACTGATAGTCCCAACCATGAGCTTCCATCATTTCAAGCAACTACAATGACTCCAGCTCTCTTGGACATATCTCTCCTTTTCTCAGGGCTACTCACGTTTCCTCCTGCACTCTACAATATCAGTGAAGAACATCACTACAAGGTCATCTCTGGTGCTGCTGGTTATAAAGTTCTCAGTGGAAAGAGTCATTGAGGAGGGTCCACTCTGCTAAACATGTGCTTGTTCCCACAACCGGAACAGTTCTACTTTCCATCTTTTTTTTCTTTTTTTTTCTTATTACCCTCCACTCTGCTGGTTTATACTTTATATATCCTCTAAAGACCTCTCAGAGTGTAATTTGATTGCTGTTGAGGGGGGAAAAAAAGCCCATGAATGGAAAATTCTGCTTTCTGCTCTTTCCAGCAGACAGAGAATATTCATCTCTGGAGACTTCTCTTTATTTACTGATAGAAGAAGCTATCCATCTCAGTTCACCATTACCATGCCTGTACCTTCACTTGTATTTTTCATTTTGATCACTTCATATCCGTGCTGTTAACTGTGGATCACAATCTTGTATGGTTTTATCCCTGTAATGCCCTGATGAATTGGGAAACGGCACTATACCATCTTTATAGGCAACACATTAAACATCAATACATTGTGAGCTCAGGCTTGTGAAAAAGCCATTCACCATAAATGTGTCAATTCTTCATAGGCATATGGTAAGTTTGTCCCAAGTGCAAGATAACTCAGATATCTCTGGCTTTTCCTTGTATGGTTCTGCAACACATTTAAAAATAATAGAAAAAACCCCAAATGTTACCTTCTTTTAATATGTATTAAGTTAATGTAAAATAGCTAGCCATTGCTGTTGACTTTTTTACCCTGAATTTTTCTAATTGTCCCAATCTTAAAGTGAAGAGTGTAGCAAATAAACAAATGGAATCTTATTTATCTTTTATCCTAGGCTGACTGATGGAATATCCTTACCTTCCTTCCTTGCAGTATTTATGGATATGATGCTTGATTTGATTTAACATCTTTCATGCTTAAGCATCTCAGAAAGTGTTTAACAAAGAACTGACACCACCTCTCATGCAATGTAGTTCAAGATGTGTAGGATTGAAAGGACAGAGAGAAAAGCATGTTTCAAAGGGACAGCATGAGAAAAAGAGGGATGCATTATCTTTCATTTTTGCTTCAAAATCTTGTGTTACAGAACCATGAAGTGCAGCAAATTACACATAAACTCAGCTATTAATGTTGATATAAGAGATTCTGTTGTGACAACAGTGGAGTAAATATCAAGATAGGTATATTCATGAATATAAAATTTGATATGTAGCAAATGCCTGTTTAGGAACAAACCTAATGTCATTGTAGATTTTGGAAATATGGCTTGACATGTTTGGCAATGCACTGTCAAGATGAATTACATCCCACCTTTAATCACAGAACAATGCTGTTGCAAACAACGAGATAAAATGGTCTTGCTCCATTACAGACTGCAGCCCATTGTCTGTGGCTTGAGGGTGGCAAATGAATGGCCCTGGGCATAAAGCAGTCTGTAATGTCAAAGGTAAACTGACACTCTGAGCAACACAATTAAAATAAGATTGTTTATTATTGGTCCGATACACCACGCCAGAAATCATTCCCTCTTGGCTAGGTTTCGGATGCTTCACACTGAGTAATCTCTCAGCACACATCTGTGCCATGCCTGCATTTATTTCTAGTCAGCTTTATATTTTCTAAAGTATCAGTTTGGGCCTACAACTTTACAGTCTTCATTATGTTTAACACCACAATGTCTCACCAGAAAAAAAAAAGAGAAGTGGCAGTAATTATAACCCTGAGACAGAAAGATATAGAGTGAGATTCCAGAAAAACATTGAATATTGTGATGCTCAGTACAATAAAGCACACAATAAGCAACTGCATAACATCAATTTAAACACTGTTCTTCAAATTAAAAAATAATAAAAAAAAATCAGAAAACCCCCAAAAAACCAAAACCAAAACCCAACCCAAAACAAAACAAAGTAAAAAGCAAGAAAAAATACTAAGCCAGGGAAAAGTTAGGGACACACCTCTCTCTGTATAGCAGATGAGAAGGGTGTGGGAGTTGAAAACGGGAGTTGAAACTGTGATATAAATAATTTAGTCAGAATAGGTGTGATGAAAGTTGAAGTACACCTGAAATTCTGTCCCTCCTGAGGAATTCCAGTATTTATCTCAGAGTGTAGTAAGATACAATCATGAAGCTTAGTCAGTGGCTCATACAGAGATTTTTTTATTTTGGCAGAAATCCACAAAGGAAAATGTAAACTCCCAAAGAGCCTAATTAATTATGAGATTTGCTTCTTGGCTAAAATGACTAATTTATCAGTACATCCTTACTCAGAAAAATCATAGGTAACCGGGGCATAATTTCTTGTTTAGCTGAAACATGAAGGTTGGGAAACCGGAATTGTTTTGTTACAGGGCATTTTGTTATGCTGGCTTCATGCTGAAGTTTTAATAATAGTATAACCACGGTAATTACATAGCAACTGCTAATGTGAACGTAACACATATAATGGAGACATTTGTATAGCCTGTAGAAATTAGGTGCCAAGGGTGGGATTTATCTCATCTAATTTTACAGCTATGAAATGTTCACATCCATCTTCAAGTTGGTCATCCTTAGACTCTTGCAAATAGGGAAGCAGATACTCCTAGATATACAGCTGACCTGTTTCAAATTTCTCCTTTGGGACAATGTGAATTGTGCCCCCAAAGTCAATCATCTCACTCCAGTGAGATGAGAGTTTAGCTGGGACGTAGATGTACATGTTACAGGCATTTACATTTGGCCAAATGCAATCTATCCACATTACATTGTCTGATATTGTTAAGAAATGCTTTGTAAAAAATCCAAGCACGTAAGAGCAATAAGTATTTAAGACTTTATTCCTTGGAACACTCCTCCAGGCAATAGTTATAGTTACTGTGCTGTCAGTCCCCTGGCAACACAAGGTTATGAGAAAGAAAGTGAAACATGGAACGGTCTGTGGAGAGCAAAATTTTAGTAAATCTGATTCTCTTTCTTAACTAGTGCTTCAGAATCTATTGTCACAGAATCTGAAACTCTTATAATAATTTTAGACTGGCTTGGTTAGACTTGAACCTCACTAAAATGTTCATTTTTGTTCAAGGAATTCTTAATCTAATGCCAGTCGTGAAATATCTTTGCAAAGGTGGAATCTGGGAAAATTCCCTCTTAAAATTAAAGAATTAAATTAAAAATTTCCCACATTAAAATTATGTGCAAGGTTATGAAAGAAAAGACAATGCCTTTTTCCTAAAACAGTGTCCCTGGGACATGAATGATATTATCTTTTTCCAGGACAGCTTGATTTGTTTGTTTGTTTGTTTGCTTGTATCAGCTGTAATAATTTTCCTTTCTAAGTTAGTAAGTTCTGTAGTGAAAGTTGAGTTCTGGACATGATGTTCAACCTGTGCATGTAAATGGCAGTGGATAACTGATGTTCTTCTTTTCTCTTTCAAAGCTAAATCTATTTTCAGAAAAAGTCAATAAAATATCCTAAAATATTTTTAGACATAAACAACCACACAGTTATTGTAATTTAAGTTAAGTTTTGTTTTGGGCTGGATCCTCCAGATGTTGTGATTAGTTCTGTGGTTTAACCTAGTCTGGGAATTGTCTCTGTATATTGGCCTTCCTCTTCCAGGACAAATTCTTGATTTGAACTATCCGCAAAATAAAAGAATTTTTTTTTTTTAAAATTGAGAAAAATTTTGACATCCTGTATCAGATTACTATCAATGATGTCAGAGACAAATGTGACTGAGGTAACTCTTAGATGACTCCATATTTTGCCAATAACGTTGCTGGTATGGTCTGCAGTACTCCCAGCATCTGAAGCATTTTGAAATCTTTTGCTACCAAGCTTAAGAATTTGCAGACTTGAAAAGCATCTTTCAAATGGGGAGGGAGGAACTGTGCATAGATTCAGTTCAGCCATTCTTATTTCAAACACATATTATATTTTTGTTCTTGCTGTTGTGAGATGAAGATACTTTATAATTTGAACAAAACAATTCTAAAACAGCTGAATTATTCTTATGGATAGAATTCAGCAGAGTATAGCTGTATGCAAGCAACCGTTTGTCTGGGTTTGGCTTCATTATTTTGGCTTTTACATACAACTGATGAGAGTTCAAAACTTATCTATCAGCTGCTGCCTTCTTGTATGTGGAACTAGAAATGCGACAAGAAGCAGCAGTTTCAATAAGATATTGAAGATTGTTGAGAGCCAAATCACAGTTCTGTTCAACATCATCAATGACAATAAAAGCATCTGAGAAACACCCTTGTTTAAGGATACATGATGGTTTAGTGATTAGAAGAGTACTCACTTAGGAAGTAGAAAACCTCCTCTAGCCTGGAGGGCTCTTTTACCACAGCTCTCACATCTCAGCCTTTTCCTCCTGTGCATTACAAGGTGTTATGAGGGCACTTTTCAATTCTTGTTGCAGCTGGACTGCTGTAAACCTGGAAATGCATGATCTATAAGATCAGAGAGAAAGACTGAACAGAGAGGTATAAAGAAGGTCCCTTAGCAGTGAGAGACATTTCTTATTTTTTAATTCTGGTTATAGGTTTATTTCTCTTTTTATCCAGGGACACTCTACAATATAAAATACATAAACAGTCCCTGGAGCAGACACCAGAACTCCAGATATTCCTTTGTTAAACCATATAAAATAAATCAGTAGAATATCATACTTCCCTTTGATTTCATTACATGTTGAAAGGGAAGGCTTGTGATATGAATCTATCACTTGTACTGAGGAATAAATATGGAATTCAAGCTGATGTTCAGAGGACACTGAACTGATAAATCTGGCTATCTATATTATTCTGACTTGGTCTGCACCATCATACAAACAATAAAAACCATACAAGAAGAGTATAACATGTCCCTTTCTAATGTGAAGATTTCATACGTATACTCATAGTGATTATTCAAAGAAGTTAGAGCTTGTTATTGATAAGATGAATTAACAGAGTTCAAAACTTAATTATGTAATTAATCTCCACTAGCTCTCAAATAATTTTCATAGAGATTCCCTCCAATTTTTCATTGTGTAAAGAGTAAAACTACAGACACCATTCTAGCATAGTCTCAATGTTGATGAGAGGAGGCATGAAATTATTGTTCAACGTCTTTTCATTGCTACCCTGTTAATTTTTTCAGGGATTTGTTTCATTGATTTTCTTGCTGCTGCATCAGTGAAAGGACTCACTATTACTTTGATTACTAGTTATTATCTTCTCATCTCTTTCAGAGCAATTGTTGTGTAGGTTACTCTACTCCATAAACGTGGTCTACATTCTTTAGTTCAAAACAAATGCCTTTGTTTCAGCTGTATTTTTTTACCGTTCTTCTGAGCGCAACAGGGATGAAAACTTGCATTCATACTATGAAAGTCTTTAAAGCTGGGATTTGGCTAATCAGCTGTAAAGGAAATTGCAATTATAATGGGAAAGGATGTTGCTCTGGAATGAATATTCATGTTTGAGATGTTACAGATATTTCTTGTGTCTTCTGTCTACACTTTTTGAATAGGCAAAATGCTAGTATATCTGTTGGTATGGCTCCTGCATAGATAAGTTTTAAGTTTATCCTGTTGCCTTCTCACCCATTCTTCTCAATGAGGAAAACATATATCTACTTGAAACTGAGTATCTTAACAAATCTTATGGCTTTGTTACTCTGTGTGTATACCCCTTTCTGAGCTCACTATGCTTACTAAAACATAAACCAATTAACTCCTCCTAAGCAGTTGGAAATAGAAAGTCAGCAGTTTAGTTCAGTTTGCCATGTTTTCACAAGGATCATTTCATTTTTTCCTCTAGGACATTCAGCCCAATAAACACATGGTTTACGTTTAAAGAAACAGCATGAACTACCACAGTATTTTTTATAATTCAGGAAGCTTCAGTAAAATGTTTGCTAGCTTGCTTTACTGAGATGAAATAGCACTTTTATGTCTCAAACAATGAAACCTCAACACTCAATTACTAGTATTCCCTTTTTATAGGAATGGAGGATGTTTGAGTAAGACCTCCCAGGTCAATCAGGCCAGTCCCTGCTACCTAGACAACCACATTATTCAGTATTTTTCAAAATAACTTTTTATCTCTGATGGACTAGGCAAATGTTGATAGCAATGCACTTCATGTAAGGCATTTGAACTTTGCAGAAACAATACTGGTTTTGTTCTTTTTTTTTTTTTTTCCCCTAGATGGGAAGAATACAGAAAATTTAGGATTTAAGAACATGAAGAATATAGAAAATTTGTGATTTAAGAACAACCCTAGCAAGTTTAAAATAGATTGGCACTGTTACCAGAGGAAAGTTGTCCCCTTGTCTTGAGAAAAATAAGACACAAAGGAGAGAAAATATAAATGTCCATGAAATTCAAGGCATCTAGCAGATATAATGGTTTTTTTATTGCTGCTTTTTAACACTTCAATTTGTTTTTGTCCATGCTTGGAAAAGACATGACAATAAAGAATGGTCACGATTATTCTTATATGAATATTGTGGGTCTTGTTTTGGATGACGAAATCATAGAAACATTGAATGATTTGGGTTGGAAGGGACCTTTAAGGATCATCCAGTCCAATTTCCCAGTCATGGAGAGGGTCATTTTTCACTAGGTCAGATTGCTCAAAGGCCTATCCCACCTGACTTTGAACACTTTTAATCATGGACCAGAAGTGGTGTTCACTTTGAGCACTATCAGTGATGCATCCTCAAAATGCAGTACATTCAGCATTTTCCTTTTCCTTTATAAAATAATTCTGGAAAATTGTGTGGTGCTGGCAATTGTGCTGCAAAGGCACGAGCAAGATAGAAATCACCTCATTTAATTTTCAGTGGTAGTCTTCACTTCTGCTAAAAGACTTCCTTCTAATTCTAATTCCATGAACTTTTCACACAATATAAAGTGTTCTAAAGTGCTTGAATGAAACCCTATAGGGAAGATTTAAAGAAACTGTTCCAGGAAGGTTGCTGCATTCTGTGGGTATGACAGAAATCCAATAACTTTTCTGAGTTGTTTGCAAACTAAGGGACATGCCATTTAGTAGGACATTCAGATTGCTTTCAAGCCATTAAACACATTTCTGTGAGAAAGAAAAGATAAAGAAGGATGCTAATGGCACTTTTGTAAAGGTCCAAATAATGGACATAAAGGGCTCCTTGCCACCTCCACCTAGTTCCATAGTGTTGAAAAAGCTAGAGAGAAAACTCAGTGACCAGAGACCTGGGTGTGTTAGAAAACCTATGCAGTGAGAGCAAACTGTGTGCACAGATAATTGAAAGAGGGTAAAGGTCTCGCTATCAAAAGAGATTAAGCATAAAACACACACACACACACACACACACACACACACACACAAAAAGTGTTTTTTTTTTTTAACTAGTTCATTAATTATTGTCCTCAGAGACGGTGTACCCTTAATCCTAAATCACCCTAGGTAATCTATTGTATAGTAGCATTCATAGACCATTTCAAATCAATGCAAAGAAGAGAGTGTTCTAACCAGCATGTTACATACTTTCATCCTGCAGCATAATCACTTTGAAATTCTGTTGCTTGAGGAAAGCAACAGATTTCGGATAGTACAACATTTTCTAATGAAGAGGATGTAGAGAAACCTACTGAAATAAATTCTTGAACATAATTTGTGTCTTAATGTTTTCCTTTATTTTTCCTCCTGAATGTGTATTTTATTTTTCATAGCTATTCAGGCAAGCTTTCACGAAGGTTTTATTTCTCAATGAACCTCCACAGCTGTATAGCCCCCGCCTTTGCTGCTTCAGCTAGAGCCTTTGCATATAAATTTAAATAATCAGTTTCTTTAAGCATTTCCTAGAAAATATTCTTTCTATTTATTCATGAACTGTTCAGAGATGAAAAGGAGAAATATAAACAGATTTCCCCATTTATCTGGTAATTATTTACTTTTGTTTTCAGACAATCTTCGAAAAAGAAATATAGGTCTCCAAAAGACTCAAGAAATAAATGTTGGTATCTCTTTTGTAAGGTGCTCAATGGATGAAACTGGTCTTAGAGCAATTCAAAAGAGGAATAGCAGATGCATGCTAAAGCTGTGACTCATTTATTGAAAACCATGAACTGCAATACATGAGGTCTTCCTTAGCTATTCATACACAGTTTTTGGGTTAGTAATGACAGTTGGTTTGGTGGAGGAACTAAATCACTTTTCCTGTTCTGGAAATTCAACAGGTGATCGATGCAACTGTAGCCAAGCCATCTGTAGAATCAGTAAAACAGCTTCTGGTTATTGGCTGAGATCTGCAAAGAAAGGTACTTAATATCTATTTAGGATTCTAATTTTCTAGAGGTAGAGATCCTCATGGAAATTCAAAGAAAAGTCAAGGCAGAGGTAAAAACTCCATATGTGTTTTGTGGCAAATATACCTGGAAGACATTAGTTTATAACTACTATTCCAAGTTAAGAGGATGACCTATATATATCATCTCCAAGACAATAATTTTCATGGAATGCAAAAATTTTCCAATGGTCAGGCTGGTGAGTTTTTCTGCTACTGACTTGTTCATTTTTACTTCTTAGGACTCCATGCTGCTTCCTCATCATTAGACACTTGGTGACAGTAGCGTCAGTCAAGTTCTGGTCATTTGGCCAGCTGCTCAGCACTACTTGATTAGTTCATGCACAGCAAGATTAATATACATCTCTGAGTGCTTCCAGGTCTTTATCTTAATAAATATGATGAACAGGGTCATATTAAAAGGAAAAAAAATGCAGAGGGGTATGAATGTGGACTGCAAAGGAAAATCCAGCTCTCAGTTTATATCTGTTTATATAACAGTTTATATCTGATTATATCTCTTGAAATATGCACACAGACAGACCTGGTCTAATTCACTGAGAATAACCTCAGACAGGTTTTCACCAGTTTGATTCCTTGCTCTGCTACTGATGCATTGTATAACCTCGGGTAATTCACATAGCCCATGTGTAATTTGGATTCTTTGTTATAATGGGAATAATATGATTTATTAATCCCAGAGAGTTGACATGAGACCTTTTCAATATTGGGGAAGTGCAATATAATTTTCATGTCTGAACCTCTCTTAACCTCCAAAGTATTACAATGATTAAATATTGATTAGTTTATAAAAAGCTATGTTGCAGCATTTACAGCCAAGTGAGGGAGAATGTTAATATGTGGCAAGCAAGAAAAGCATGAAAAGCTGATGGGGAGCTGATGAATCAAAACATGGCTATATAGATCTTTTGAAATGCCTTTATAGATTCTGTGAAGAGCAAATGCAAGGGCTTTAGGTGGATTATCAGTGACAGATGTAATAACAGCTATTCCACCATTGTCTTTCTCACAATATTTGTATTATCTCTCAAGGAATGCATTCAGGCAGGTGGACTGTGCCAACAAAGAAGCAAAACCACATAGAAATTGCAGTGCAAGTGCTCCAGAAGGTGAATCTTGTCCCTGCTATTATATGAGTGACACAACAAATTTGTTTTGGTAACAGAATGTAGAGCAAGGATGAGGTCCCTGCTGTCTCTGTTCATCAGCTGGATGTTGCCCTAGGCCAGGGGCATGCTGTTGCTAATTTTAGTTTATTTTGCTGCTCAGCTCAGCTTGTTTCTGTGATTCACCTAATCATTATGATTAGCAAATTCAGTTATTTGTGTTTTGCAGACTCCATGCATGGAGCTTTGTAAAATGTGAAATACTAGGTGTAGATAAAAGCAATTTCTAAATGCCATATGACTTCAATGTGTCAGTTAGAGGAATCTTTCTTCTTAAAGGAAATCAGAATCCCGATTCTTCATGCTTCTCTACACTGAGTAAAGAGTGATATGCCATGGAGAAGCAGGAGAAAGCAGTGAATGAAATGCTCTATATATACTTAAGCTAGAAAATCAATGAAAAACTCGTTTGGAATAATTCATTCCTGGAACAGACCTCAGAAATTCTTATAGCACCTCCCCTTAACCCAGTGCAGCACCTACTATATCAAAATAACCCTGAAATATTAAGGAGGAAATGTGTGAATAAGTCCTTGGGGTTAGATGTCAAATACAATCTCGAAGAAACACTTTTCTGCACCTAGTATTCCCTACCGTACAGTGTCCTCTTGGATTCCGGAAGTGCAACGTGAAGGAACCTTTGTCCTTTCAGGAGTGGAAGAGCCTTTTGTTCATTCTGTTACGTGCTTTTCTGGAAGATGAAGGTTCAGTATCATGCTTCACCTGACAGACATAAATTTTCCAGTGAATTGTTGTAACCAAGGAAGTTTAAGAGTCAAGACCCTTTGCTATTAAAATTTTTCTGTTTTGTCTTCTGTTATTCTATTTGCAGTGATCCAAGAAGCAAGAAAGAAAAACAAAAACATAAACCATATATTGTGTTCCACAGGTTTTATCTGTAAATTGCTAGTCAGTATGTAAGTTCTATAAAACTTTCTATCTAGATTTGTGTATCTTTTCAAGGTTTTATTGCAATAAAAACACAATCCAAAGTTTACCAGAAAATTAACTGAAACCCCCCCCCATAATCTGAATGGTTTTCAGAGGAAAGTCTTACTTGGTTGTTCACTGGAGCACACAGTAGAATTGGTACACACCCAAGTTTCTTAAAAGGGATATTATATTGTGGTAGGTAAAATTCTGCATTGTACTTTGTAAGTGAAGTGGTCTGAGGTGACAGAACACTGGTACTGAAAACATGATCTTAATTTACACAAACATCACCGAAAAGGCCAGGGCACCTCAGGCTATTGGTAAGAGGATAGCAAACTTTTCGTTTCTGGATCACTGCTTGCATCCAGCTGTGTTTAGTAGTGCCCGTAGGTCACCAGGTGGAGTGAACTGGATATTGCACATTGGCTTGCAAAGGGACAGGAGTTCACATCACGGAACCATCGGTGTGGACATTGGGACTGGCAGAGGGGCCAACGCCTGTGTTTAGCACAAGGCTGAGCTACACCAAAGGCAGATTGTGGGAAAGCTTGTGAGGCTGCAGAGGCAGAAGTTTTAATGACTCGATCTTCTGTCACTGAGTTGAGAACAATTGCTGCACCTTGGATAGGACTGCAACCTCCAATGCTGTCCTACTACTTGATACTACTGAACTCATAGCAGATAGTAGAGTGGGATGGGAAACCTGCCTCTGAATGCTGTGAAATTTAAACTTACACTGTATGAGAAGCTAGGGATGTCAGGTTTGACACCAGATCTGACAACAAACAGGTGGACTTGAAGTCAGAGTATTAACTTCAGAAGTGATCTCAAGATCTCCTTTTAATCAATTTAAAGGTAAAATGAGATTAAAAACACTGATTTTTTTTTAACTTAAGCAATTTTTGTTTAATGTTTTAGAATACCTCCACTATTCTTGCTGATTTCAGCAAAGATAGGATGAATGGAAAGGAAAGCAAACTCCATTTAAGTACAAGAAAATGTGGCAATGCTCATAGAATGACAGACATGGGGCTGTTTCACTAATGTGTGTGGCAGTTTCACAGCATTAATTGTCTGGAGGCCTGAGGCTGGGTAGGCACCTATTCCTCACGCATTCAATTGCCTAACTTTTCATCCTCATGGATTGAACCAACATTTATTTTCTGTAGTTACTCCTGAAACCATTCTGAATCCTGTATTTCTTTGGGGTGATTTTCCTGAAGACAAAGCAAAGCTATAGGAGCAGTTTTCCAGCATTGTTTCCATGCAGCCCACCATGCTCCTTACAGGGGATCCTATAAACAAGGTTGCACTGTGAGAAGAGTCCAGAGGGAAACTGGCAATTTGATATTGAGAAGAGGGTGCTTAAAAGCAAATCCCACAAAGATTTTTATGGTCTTGTGTATCTGAGATACCAGAAAATCCCTTCTGGCAAGATAACTCTGGATTTGAAACGTGAATTTCAAATGAGACAAACTATGAACAGAACATGAAAAAGACATCTGTGTTTCAAACCTATTTCACTGAAGTTATCTCACTGGGTTTAATCCATACAGCAGAAAAGACTCAGAGCCAATTAGTAAGCCGGGGATGTATTTCTGTGCCAGGAAAACCCTGAAGGAAGTAAAATGGTTCCAAAGAAGTTAAAATAATGGTATTGGGTATTTCTGTCTAATAGAGCAAGAAGGTGGTCCTGATTTTAACAGCCTTTTTTCAGAACCATCAAAACACACAGGATTAGTTTTTTTCACTGTATCAATGATGTGTCCTTGGGTTATGTATGTATATATTAGTGTCTATGTACACGTTTTTTGTTCATCTGATCCAGTACTAAATAAAAAAATCATTTTCAGAAACAATTGCTATATATAAAGGTATTGATTCTGACAAAATATTCTTCAGCTATTCTCACACATTCTATGCTTTGATTTTGTTCTTGTTTTTTTCTCTTCCCTGTATTCTTTCAAAGAATAGGAAGCTCATCACTGAAACTCTTATGGCCTGTTAACTCTTAAGAAATTCATTTGCTGCAGTTTGGAGAAGATTTGTAATCCCTCTGAAACGTAACACAGCTCAGTCAAATGCAGGTATTAGAAATAGGTCAAATGTGCCTACTTTACATTAGTAATAAAGTTCAGGGTGACAAGCTCAGATGTAGCCAACAGCAGTGTAGATATTTATAGTTTAATAATGCTGATCCTATGCACTGTACCAGGTCCCATGTGTGCCTTTCACATGAACATCAGTACAAATATAATCAAATTGTGATAGTATTTCCTTCACTTCTACTTTATGTTCTTCAACAATAAGAAAAAGTTCTTATTTCTCAGGAAGAGAAGAACACCCTTGCAGTACTTGTGTCTTCTGCTCATCTTTTAGCTGTACTGTAATGGAGGACACAGTGGCAACCAACAGTGTAACAAGAAGGACATAGTTTCTATTACAAGTGTAACACAAAGAAAGTGAATCATTACAAGACTTTGTGGTATTTCCACCTCTTTTTAAACCTAAAAAGCAAGATACTTGCTTAAGTACAAGAAATGATGACAATGTATTTTCTCGAATTTAAATGAGCTCCTCTTGTGCAAAAACCTTGCATATGAGAGTTTAATTACCAAATACTGTACTTTGTTTTCAAAATAAATCCAGCAGTATTGGCTCCTTATATCACTGAATTATGAAGAAAATAATTTTGGCAGAGAGCTTCTATTCAGTCCCATTTTGCTGGCATATGTCACTGAAAACAAAAAGTGGTTAGCTTTTTATCGCCTTGTCACTTTCAAAACTCTGGAAACTCAGATGTAGAGCTAAAAAGTGTAATTAGAAGATAAGTTGCATGAGATCTGTGAATACTGGTTTGGGTGTGACTGGCAATAGATTTGAATCTCTGTCTCAGTTTGGTGACCACCTATAATTGTTTTCTTGCCTTTTCCCACCCTCTCCCCAGGCACCACAGATGGCAATTCTACCCAAGCTACACTCCTGTAGCAGTAACTTGCCCTGAGTTAAATGCAGTGGTACTGTCTCTGGGCTAGGCAGTTTCTCTGTTAGGGGCTAGTGGAGAATATCCTGATGTAGTACTACTGATCTCATATCACAGAAACACAGAATCATTGAAAAAATCCTCTAAGATCAAGTCCAACCTTTGACTGATCACCACCTTGTCACTCAGACCACAACACTGAGTGCCACATCTAGTCCTTATTCTTCCTCAAACATCCTTGATCCCTACTCAATATCATGGAAAGGACAAGCCTGTTTTGAGAAGGAATGGAAATTCCTTAAAAAAAAAAAGCTGAGAACCAAAGAAAATGGAGGAAATGAATTAAAAAATCAAGAAAAAAGTGTGAATAATATTTCTAAAACAATTCAGAAAACATAGAGGCTAGGTGTTCAACACAGAACCAAATTGCAGCTGGGTGTTGCTCACTTGGTCTCTCTGATGGCAACAGAGTGAAGCCCTGGTTGGATAATGAGACTAGTCAGACCTCTGGTTTAACCTGGAAAAGCCATCCTTCTTGACACCTGGTACTCAGCCTTTTTTTTGGGGAAATATACCTCCAATCAGTATTTCAGAAGTGATCAACAGTGTTTTGTAGCCCCCACAGGTATTTCTGGTGAGTCTGAATGTGTTATCAATACAGGGCCTTGCCTCTGAAATAAAAATAATGCCTTACGCTTCTATGCGGCATTCCCTTTTGGGGACATAAGGTTAGACCATCACAAAACAAAGAATAGACAGGTTACAATTTCAAAGTTCTAGAGAAAAGACATTTCTAGGTAGTGAATATTCAAACCCCCAGATAATATCACATGAATTTGGACTGGAGCTTTAGATTTTGCAGTAATATTTTAATAAGGGACTCACATAAAATGGGCATCTAGGTAGATGAAAACAATAAATCCTGTGTACTTGAGGTATATGTGCCATTTGTTCAGTCCTGCTAAATGTCAAGGTTTAAAACTGCAGAGATAAGTCACCCCTCTGTTGGATGATTTAGCATCATCTATCTGTTGTGCACGTAAATATCTGTCAGTGAACGCTATTGCTCCAGGCTACCTTTCACTTTGTTTATGGAATTTAATAAAACAGACTCCAAGGCCACTGTGAGCTTCTTCTTACACATCAAGGATCTGGTGCAGAAGTAGCACCAAAAAAAAAAATGGTAATAGCTTCATCTGCTGGCCAAGATCTTTATGTTTAGAAAACTTTGGCTGTATATAAGCTGTTTCATGCCGTACACTTGGTTTTTGTAGGCAGTGAAAGTCTATTTAGTCTTCCATTGTGGTGAAAGTCCTCTAGAGCAGAAAGGCTGATGTTTCCAGCTGTACTGAAGGCATGGCTCTTTGTTTGTTTGTTTGTTGGTTTGTTTGTTTGTTTTGAATATTTAAGGTATAGCAAATGCCATAATATGTGTACCACTGCAGTCTGAGGCATGGAATTACAAGATCCCTGACAATTACATTTGTTTATCCTGTTAAGGTAATGGGATTTCTAGAATTAGGGCTTCACATTCTTCAAATACAGATGTTCATAAAACTTCCTGCATGGTTCAATCTTTGTGTGGTCAGACACTTTATACAACCTCAATTTCTGCTGATTGTAAATAATTTTGTATGAATAAATATTGTAATTTTTGGTAGGAATAAATATTGTAATTATTGTAAATAATTTTTTTAGGAAAAAACCCAATCAAGTTATTGATCTCAGAATCAACAGAATTTTCCAGAATTTAGATGGCATAGTAAAGAACTAGTTATTTACTGACAACTAATTTCAACTCTATAGAAAATGACACTTCATTGTGTCTGCAAAGAAATGTGGAAGCCATTGGACTTTTATTACACAAAAAAGACTCCCCAATATTTCCATGCTGATTGTAGGAGACATACCAAAACACACATGCAGGAGGTATTATCAGCAGCAGAAACTTCCATGCATTATTTGGAACAGCGTGTTAGTTTTCCTAATAATATTAAAAATAAAAGGTTAATAGGTATATGTAGGTACAGAAATATTTTTGCTGTGCTCTTTCTTATTTTTAAAGGTTTATAAAAATGCAAGTTAATTGCTACATATTTGAACAAACCAAACTGCCCAGAAATTATTGTGGAGAGAGGTGTGGGGAAGTGACTTCTATTTCACGAGCACAGAAAATAAAGTGGATTGACTTAATCAGTTCTATGAAAGAACTGATGCCTAATTTCAGAGGAACTGAATATCTGCTTACTGTTTAAAGACTTCATGGAAACAATGATTTTATTCTCATAGTATTGAAAAGTTTGATAGCATCTGGCCTCTACCCCCAGAATCTTTCATTTGTCAAAACAAATTTTTGAGGCTTCTCTGAGACCACTTAATTGCTGACTGTTTAAGCAAAGGCTTGCTTTCAAAAGCTCTGCCATTCAACCATGGAGAGACTGAAGTGTTTCTTGAACCTCTTTTTAGGGCAGAATTTCGGTGTGTCTTATTCAGGCTACCACTTTCAAGCCTGAAAGTGAATTAGAGAAAAAGAGAAATAGAAAAAGAAAAAAGAAAAAGAAAAAAGGAAAAAGAAAAAGAAAAAGAAAAAGAAAAAGAAAAAGAAAAAGAAAAAGAAAGAGAAAGAGAAAAAGAAAAAGAAAAAGAAAGAGAAAGAGAAAAAGAAAAAGAAAAAGAAAGAGAAAGAGAAAAAGAAAAAGAAAAAGAAAGAGAAAGAGAAAAAGAAAAAGAAAAAGAAAGAGAAAGAGAAAAAGAAAAAGAAAAAGAAAGAGAAAGAGAAAAAGAAAAAGAAAAAGAAAGAGAAAGAGAAAAAGAAAAAGAAAAAGAAAGAGAAAGAGAAAAAGAAAAAGAAAAAGAAAAAAGAAGAAAGAAAAAGAAAAAGGAAACAAAGGGAAAAAACTCCCCTGCAAAACCAAGAAATAAAATCTTAGCACACAACTGTCAGTACTGTACCATGGCTTGCATAGTAGAAGAAAGAGAAGGGACCCAGAGGAGGGTGCACTGCAGCACTTCTCCCTTACTGTGTGCTCTGAAATGCCATCATATGGGGATGAATATTCTTGGCATAAGGTCTCTCAAAACCAGCACATGAAAGTGTCATTGATTCAGGGGAAAGGAACAGGAAAGCATCACAGGACCCTTCCTTTCTTCCTTTCTTCTCTCATTTTTCTCGATTATTTCAAAGGTTCTTTGCTCGAGTCAGGCTATGTCATGTTAAGCATGTTCAAAATAGATTTTCCTGTGTGATGTTTTTAACCAGTGTCATTTCATCTGCTAACACTGATTCTGACTTGTGAAAATGGGTCCATTCTCTGATCTGTAATGGGAAGTGTGTTTCCGCTGCTTGTATCACTTAAAGATTTATGGGAAATGACTGAAGTGATGACACAGACCAGGTCACAGTGGCAGCACTGATACTGCCTTTAGTTCCAAGATACTCAGTACTCTTCCATCAGCTAGAGCCTCCCTAAGTAGGACCAGAAAAAGCCAATTACTGCAAATCATCTGCTTTCAAGCTTTTTTATATGTACTGTGCCAAATAATATTCTTACAGTTACGGTCAATTCTTCTACAGTTGAATAAAGTTATCGTCATTATTGCATAAAAGAAACAATTTGCCATAAGAAGTTCAATCTCCAATACAGAGTGTGACATGGGAATAATTCTTGCAATAATGAAGAAAGAGTGTCTAGCCACACTGGTTCTTCCTGGTATTTAGAGAGCCACAGGTTATAAAACTGAGCAAAATAGTATTTCAGAGAAATGGAGACATCTGGTAAAACAACAGAATATAATTGCCATATCATCATTTATTGCAGTTCAGCTAAGGACAGTCAAAAGATTGCAAAGATAGTTTGATTTAAATTCATTTCTATTGACAAGGTCAAATATCCTCTTTCCCCAGTTTGTTACCCAAAAAAAATGAGCTTAGTAGAAGATATTATGAAGAGTCTGGAATGCTGATGAAATTATTCCCTTACAATGCAGAGCTACTGCAATTTTCTCCTAATGACAATCTTGAAATCCCAAGAGATAAAAACCCCCAATTTTGGATTAGTTAGATGATGGAAAAAAATTCAAGCCACAGAATCTTTTGGATTTTAAAAGCTACATATTGATGTATTGATTTGACTGAGATTTTGGGGCTAAGCTGAAGGTCTGTCATAAGATATTCACCAAGTTTGTACATGAACTATAGGCCCATCATACAAGGTACTTAGGTCTTTCATTATTATTAGATCTTGCTTTTCTTTTCTACTCTACTTTGTTTTCCACTGTTTGCCTTTTATTACATCAATTAAGCTTATTGCTCAGATGCATTTATTGATTTGTGTGATATAGTTTATATAACTATACATAACGTTTCTTAAACTTCATATAACTTTATATAACTCTACCTAACTTTTCTTGAAGAATTCAAGAAAAAATCCATAAGGGGATTTCTGAACTATATTGGTCTTCGACTGTCAGAATTCAGTGTTTTCACAAGGGGAAAAAAAAGAAGATAAATTTTTAAAATCCAAAAATTTCCAGTTAAGGTGGGGATAATTATGCATTTCATAGAAATTTACAACTAAGATTTTTAAAGGATGCAATTAAGAGTTGCATACGCACATGTGGACTCTATGCTGTGAGTGGAGAGGATACCTGTAGGAATAAAAGCTCTTTAGTTTAAGGTCTGCTTAGATTTGGTTTTCTGAGTGTACTTATATGTATTCTTAGCACATTACCAATAACAATTTTCTCTATATTTGTGTTTTTTATTTATCCTATCTGCCAAGTACTGAATGTATTTATTTCACAGATGATGTTGAACAGTGCAAGAAGTAGTTCAATGCATACACTACAGGAATAATTTTTTAAAACTGTCATTAACAAATCTTAAGGATGTATGCACAGTTTGTGTTCAAGCAGTTTGGGAAGCCTCCACCTATCCTCAGTTTTGTTCCTATAAGTTTTTGCCAGACTGAATTATTTTATTGTTGACAGAGATGTAATCTTCAGTCACTTTCCAGGAAAAAAAGGATTATTAGTTACAGAGAATGAAATATACAAGTGGCTTGCCCTGTTTTTGAAATCTACACACACACACATACACACACACTCACCCAGTGCATTAGAGCTGCAATAAACATGTTTTCAAGCTCTAGTCAATGCATTTTCATTAAAAGGAAGAGGTCACCCATAAGAACATCACTCCTGTGACCCAGGTAAAATGAACATATTTCTATGATGTCCCTGCATTTTAATGCCAAATGGTGCTAGTTCATAAGGAATTGTGTGAAAAGTTACAATAGCCATTGATGCCAGGGCAAGCAATAATCAGATCCCATTAATTTCTAGATATATTAAAAATGGCACGTCTTCTGCAGTCACTCTTTACTACCATCTTTTTTTAACCTTCGCTATGTCAATGAAACTAGGGAAAACCTGAGTTTGTAATGCAATGCAAATGTGACATGATATTTTTTATATGTGTAACTGTTAAGCTTTTGTATTATAATCCTTTTCCATTTACATTTCTGATGGCCCAAAATATCTGTTTATGGTGGGAATTTCAATTACAGCCTCCGTATACTTCTAAGAATAAAGGGGAAAAAAGAAAAAAGAAAATTTTCCGGCTCCTGCTCACATCCCAAGCTTGCTTGATTCTAGAAATCCTTAAACTCCTACTTCAGTGTGAGAGAAGAGCTCTTTATGACAGAGCTGTAAAGATGTGAATTCTTATTTTGCTTGGAAAGAATAGATGTGATGTTAACCTTGGTTACGGATCAAACTCCAACCCAGCTTCTCATTCACTCCTTCTCCACAGGACAAGGAGAAAATCAGCAAGGTAAGATAAAGAGAGGGAGATCACTTACCAATGGGCATGGCAAAACAGATTGGGCTTGGGGAAAAGGAATTTAATTTATCACCAATGAAAATAGAATTGATTAGGAAGAAATAGAGGAAAAATTAAAAATAGTACTTTTCCCTCTCTGCCACCTTTCCAGGCTCAACTTCACTCCTTTACTCCTGACTTCTCTACCTCTTATTCCAGTGGAGAAGGGAATCAGGATGGGGACTGTGGTCAGTCCATAACTACTCCTCTCTGCTGCTCTTTCCCCTGCTCCACTGTGGGCTCTTTCATGGGCAGGGCCACGGGGGAATCTTTGCAGCTCTGTTCTTTCTGCACAGAGGCCATTCCTTTAGAGTCCCACTGACAAAACCTGGCTCCAACAACCTGTGTACAGTCTTCCTCAAAATCATGATATAATTTTCTCTTCATTCTCTGGAATTCAATAAATGATCCCAGTTGTGTGCAGAACTGATTCTCTATGTCATTCCTCTTAATCCTGAAGACACCCTTTTAATGTGTCAGAAACAGGAGTGCTCTAATTCATATCCAGACTTTGGCTTACTTCACACACTGTAGTCTGCTGCCGTTTTGCCTTTTTCAGCAGCAATTCTCTCCTTTATGACAGCTCTACACATCACTGAGTGCATTACAGATTCAATTTTTCTATGGCATTTTTATAGAAACACCTTCTGTGAGTTCCATATTTGTTTAATAAGACCAAAACTCTGCCACTGCATTCTTCATGTCAGTGATTTACTCTGTGGACAGAAGCAGAAAAATGGTATTCCTATTCAGAAAATCATGAAAACAGCATGAAACCAGCTGCAGCAAGTGTAGGATCAACTTTACAGCTCCCCCACACATGCAGCCATTGCAAAAGGCACTTACTAACTAATTCCATCTAACAATTAATTTTGATTGAATTCTGACTTAATCCAAGACAAAGATCTCTCTGCAGCTATAGAAGTTTTGTCAGCATAAGATGCAACTACTTTATTTCAGCTGTTAATCATCCTCACTATTAAAAATATACTCCTAATTTCTGCTTTGACTTTATCTATTTCTATTCCAATTTATAGCAATTGTTTCCTGCTATTCTTTGTCTTACATTCTATAAAGCACTTTAATGTGTTTGAGTTTACAAATCCCAGGATTACATTTACCCATTTTACCACTTCAATATGCTGCTCATAATAACTCCTTTTTAGAGTTGTTATTTTCCATAAGACAGTCCTCCTTCCAGTTGATGGGACCTGCATTCTCGGCTGCAACTGTATTGAAACACACTTTGTACACATTTCTATGTGTACAATGAGCCAAATGACACAGATGTTGCCCTGAGTTTTGCAGTTCTGATGTTTTCATTCTTTTGTAACTGATTCTCACACATTCTCTGTAAACATAGCCATGTTATTGTAATGATAACTTATTATTTACATTCCTTTCTCCTGGGCACAGAAGTTTGATGGACATTTCCTTTGACCAGTGTGATTGAGGGGCAGCGAAGCTGCTCGTCCAATCCACTATGATTTCTGAGACACAGATAAAATAAAGATGGGCGGAGTCCGCCTGGCAGTTGTTCCTTTGCTCTCAGCAGGTGTCAGTCTCCTTCTTTCGTGTCGTTATTGCGGCACACAGACTGTGCTTAGTGATTGTTCCTTCCACGTTTACGGCTCTGCTGATGCCTTCATCATTCACAGATTTGTGCAGCACTTGTATTTAGATCCACTACTTTGATGGCACACTGCACATACGAGAAGCCTCTGCTTCCATGTCCCAGTGGCTGCAGCTTTTGACATTTGCCTAATAGTTGTTAACCTCAAGTTGCACCAGAGGAGGTTTAGATCAGATGTTAAGAAAAATTCCTTCACTGAGGAGGTGCTCAGGCACTGGAATACGTTGTCCAGGGAAATGGAAGCATTCAGAAAATATGTGGATGTATCACTTGGGAAAGTGATTTACTGGTGAAGATGGTGGTGTTGGGTTAATGGTTGGACTTGATGATCTTGGAAGTTTGTTCCAAACTTAGTAAGTCTGATTCTAACTAACCCCTTAATATGTGATTCATTGGTACCTGCTGGTGGGAATTCACTTCTTTTGACTCTCTCTTTCCCTTAAAAAAATGTAAAGCTTATCTAATTACTCTACCTCAATAATTGTGTAATCATTTTGAAACCGTAGCAAGTTTTAACCAAACTGAGGAGTGTGTTCCTCCAGATTTTATCAGAATAGGCAATTAGATATGAAAGAAACACCCTCTATGTTCTGTAATGAGAGCAAAGGTGAGATGTGCACTTCCACACAAGGGTGAGAATAGGAATGAAAACTTTGACCATGCTAACACTCATGGACTTTCCTGCTGAAAAGAAGGCCCTTCCCTGACAGGTGAATTCCCTGGGGACTTGAAACTACAAAAAATATGGACTTTTCCAGCTTCCTGTTTGCATCACTGGCTTCTTTCCAGTCTCCTCTCTTTATTTTTCCATAGGGGCCTCTTGAATACCTAGAATTTGTGGTTAATAATGGACTGGAATTTCTTGAGCCTGATGTGACACAACAGAAAATTTTTTTCTTAGGTAGTGCATAGTTAATTAATGAAAAACTCTACCTTCCTCTTTAAAAGCAGGACAGAATCATGTGAAATTAATTAAACTATGTCTACAAGATCAGACTGCTCTGTGAGTCCTATAAAATCTGAAGAGTCAGCATGACATCTAAAGCTGACATGTTTGTTTTGACTTGCCAACTCATTCAAATCATACTGTCCAGCAGCTGCCCAGTACTGACATAGCAAATAAAACAAATAAGCAGTCTGATTATCAACAAAAAGCCTCTCCTTAAAGAAGTTTCTGGTATTGCTTAAAATAATCATTATTGAATTTGTACATCATGTGTTAATATAAGAAATAACTTTGACAAAACTTGGAGTTTTGTGCAGAAAACAACAGGAAACACTAGGAGTGTTTCCTATTCTACTTTTCTATTTCAAATTTTCCTAGTACTTCTCAGGAATTTTGAGAATAGTTAAACCCGTCTTGCAAATGTGCAGAAAGGGAAAAGAGAGATTAAAAAAAAAAAACAAAACAACCCGTGATGAGCTGTTTAAAACTCTGTGGCTTGTTTAAAAGTAGAAATCTCATATCTGTAGTCAAGAGAACCATAAGTTGTCTCCTGTTGGGTTCTTTTTTTTCCTTTTGAAAATAAGGATACATATTACTCTGGGAAAATCACAAAATAAATTTGTTCTACATATGCTGAAGGTGTTCAGTTAAAGTCAGTGCCACTGGAAAAGGAAAGCAAATAGAAGCACCTGGATTATATTAACGTTAGCAATCTCTTCAAAGAGATATAACTACAGTTCCATTGACAATGCAGAGTACCCTGGACTGAGGATCAAAGAGTGCCTTCTGGCTTATGTTAGTGGAAATATTCTTTTGGCTTGAAAGGACACTGCATCCAGAAAGCAGCACCCCTACATATAAAATCTTTTGGTTACTTTATGTTTTGATATGCAGTAAGATTTTTTTCCAAGTATGATTCATGCAACATGTTTTGAAGATGAATTGTGATAAGCTTTAGGCAGAAAGTGTTTCTTTTTTCTATACATTGTTCCTATGGCCATCCTTCTAAAAACAACTTGCCTTAATTTCACAATGTGTTTTAAAGACTATGACTATGGATTTTTAAGCAAGAGAAATCTCTCTCTCTCTCTCTTTTATCTATCTCTCTACAGATCTATATGCAGATAAATTATGCTATTTAAATGTAAAATTACGTATTGAGATATATCTCTTTACATATAATTTCCAAATTTTTATATATGCAAATTTATTTCTATATAGATATAGATATTTATACATATAAAAAGTTTAAACTTTCTCCAAGTCTGCAACAGCCTTATATATATAATACAATGTGCAAAATTTCTGAACAAAATTCTCATCTTACAGAAAAATTGGGTCTTTTCCTTCTCTCCACCCACCGAAATCTCTCCATTTCTTTTAGGGAAAATAACTAAAATACAGGAAAACAAAATTATGCCTGGTTTAATAGAGAATGCATATAATATATAAAATATGTTAATATAATATAAACAGTATGCAATGTATGTGACAGAACTGAGTCTTGCTCATACTTCCTGTGCCAAATTTCCCTCCATAACACTTTGGCCTGCACACCAGGATTCCTTTGTCCCCATTTCTTGCCTTTATTTACTATTACCTTTTTTGCTGTATCAGATCTGCTGGTTTTCCTGTCCTTTCAGGTTTTGATGAACAAGAGGCCAGTGGCTCAGTAAGGCTCATTTCATTAGCTGTAGCAACACTGGAGTGCAAGAACAGCCCCCAAGTCAGCTTCAGGGCAGAACTGTCACAATGTACGTTCTTTACGTGCTGAAGTACTCTCAGGTCCCATTCTCAACAGACTGAGGTAAGGCCTTTTCAGGTAGGAGTGTGTTGGGCTGAGGAGTGTAAGCTTAAAGATGGTAAAGATATAGGAAAAAATGCTATTGCAATATTTAATCCAATCTTTCGCACACAAACATGATGCAGCAATGACTTCCATGTTGTTACACAGAGATGACCACAATTGGAATTTTCGGAGTTGACATCTGCCATTCACCATGAAGCCTGAGTGAGTATCTGGTTTACAAGACTTCAGGCATCAGATTTCAAGAAAACAGTTGCCTTGAGGAAATAAAATGTATTTCTTCACGTTTTTTTCTGTGTATAAAGATACATATGTATTCACAGTGTAGCATAATGCTGTTTCACACAGGAAAAGAAGTATTGTAACAAATTATTTACTTTAATAAAAGCAATACTGTACAGCTGCAGAGAACATTCTTTGTGAAGTTTAATTCTAGTGAAGTCTTTTTCCTAGACTGTAGCAGCCTAATCGTTTTATGAGTCACTGTGACAAGATTTTTCTCTTGTCAGTGATTCACAAATTTGTTCTGCTGAAATCTCTCTGAGTTTTGACCTGTCCCAGTGGACTCTGTCTCCAGTTCTCCATTTTCAGTGTTCTCTTTTTTGGCTATTCAAGTCCTAGCTTTGTCAACCAGTATTCTGGTTATATCTGTACTATATACTCCGAACTTATTCATAGGGATCTAAGTTCCCCCTAAGTAATGTAGTTCAAGTACAAGAATCAGTTAAACCTCAAAATAAATAATGTTATTTGGGCTACTTGGAAGTCTTTAGCAGCTTAATTACCCTATTACATGTCGACTGTCAGGATGCTTGTCAAGGACAGGATGTGCTGTGTGCATTGTACTTAAAGTATTGCAAGTATCAGTGTGGCTAAAGTGTAAATTACTGGAAATCTGTGGGGTTTCCTATTTTTGGGGGTCTGCCTAGAGGTGCCTTGATATGTGGGAAGCATGGAGAAAAGGCAGACAGGCACAAGCCACATGCCCAATTATTGGCAGTGGAAATTGCCACACCAACAAAACCCGAACAGCTGAATTTTCACAAGGACCCTCTTATAACACAGAACATCATTATGTTTATGGTTTTACAGAAGCCACAGAAGAAGAGTCATGTGCCTGATTAATCATGTTTAATTACCAGCTCTTATTAGGCTCACATCCATTTGGACACCATGCTGTATTGCAGCAGAGAGATCACCACCCACTGTGTGAGCAGAAGTGGCAGACAGGCTTGTGCAGCTTGTGTCATTCCTCTTTGCCTGGAAACTGCAGCTGAAAACTGTGCTGTCATGCAGAAAACATAAAACACTTAATGTGCTTTCATCTTGGTTTATATAAACCTCATTTTGACACAGATATTTCAGGCTACCTGATGGAGTTCTTCATGTGGAACATAGTCCTGTATTTCAGGAAGAAATTTTGGACAAACATTGTTCTTTTGCAGCTTATAATTGCAGATACCTTGGCAAGAATATTTTGACTAAAAAAATCTTTAAAACTGCATAAATAAAAATCATGTGTCAGGACACATACTGCTACTTTGCATATAAGCTAATTTGATAAAAACAATTTTCCTACTTTAATAAGCTTACATGCTCAGAAGTTTGAAAATGTTTACAGATATTTTTCTTATGGCTCTCAATATATATCTTCCCACTTCTAACATTATCTCCCAATAGTGCTAGACATAAAGTCTTGCCCAAAAGTAGCTATGATATTAATATACACAATGTGTAAACCAGCTTGCCTATAGTTCCTTCTATTTGCAAGGTCATATTCAGTTCTTACAGTACAGACTATCAGAAAAATATTTCTACTGATACTAAACAGACTGCAAGAGAGAGAAGCATTGTGACCTCAGAAACTTCATAAAATCATAGAATAGTTTGGGCTGGAAGGGAACTTTAAGGGGCATCTGGTCCAACACCCCTTGCACTGAGTAGTGACATTTCAACATTAGATCGGGTTGCTCAGGGTCCCTCCAACCCGACCTTGAATATTTCGAAGAATGGGACATCTACCACCTCTTTGGGCAACCTGTTCCAGGGTTTCATCCTTTTGACGATAATTGCAATTAAATATGCTTAGCAAACTTCCATAAAAATAAAATTATCTACTTGTAAATGCTAGCATTGCTAAATGAATTAATTGTAAAACGTAAAGGAAAAAAAATATTGAGAACTGAGCATCTGCTGTGTTTGTGTCCCTAAAACATCCATTTGGCATATTCATTTGCAGACTTATATTTTCAGGATTTGTTTAGGAAGATGCTGGAAACATGCTGGTACCTCTCATGCCATAAAAATGATGCAGATGAACAAAATGAATGAATTATTAAATTATATGTTAACTTCCCAGTAAATGTGGGACATTCAGAAGTTCCTGCCTGAGAACAGAGAGGAGTCACCTTTTTTTCTTTTTGTTTCTATGCAACCTCACTATTCATTTTACAAAATCGTCCTCATTCCAGCACTAAATGTAATTAAGGACCTTTTCAAAATAATGATTTAATGATTTGCCTTTTTATTTTCCACACCGTAGCCAAGCAAACAGAGCAACTGACTGACTCACTCACAAAAGGATCAGAGTGTTATTTTTTATGAACACATCATTGCAGCTGACAGTGCTTCACCTGGATGACATGTCTTAAGGTAACAACATAAATTAAGCACTAATCCATTAAAAGTTGGGCCTTTTTTATCCCCCCTCTGGTTGACATTATGTAGCTCTCAAAAATGGCTTAAAGAAAGGACAGCTTTTGCAAGACAGTTTTCTTTTCACCAAACTGAATTCTGATCCTGAACTGGAAAATGTCAGACACTATAAACACATTGTAGAGGGTCACATATCTTCATGCTTCCATTTTGCCATGGAAACCCTTGTAAATTTACTGTTGTGCTTAGAGACTTCCATCCAGTCTTTGGCCACATGTATTCATCTGGGGTCTTTTCCCCAAAATAAGAATGTGTGTGGCTAAGTTCTCAGCTCTATTTTCATCTCTTTACCATCTTCTGTTTAAGAAATGAGTTTCAAAATATTTGAACCCTTTTGTGCCTAACTAGCTTTGACTTAGCATAGATCTCTTCTCCCAGGTAACAAGTGATAGTAGAGGAAATGGTCAGGAAAAGTTTAGATTGGACAGTAGGAAAAATGTCTTAATTGAAACAGTGATCAAGTATTGGAGCAGGCTGCATAGGGAAGTGATGGAGTCATCATCCACAGAAGTTTTTAAAAGACATGTAGATGTGGCACTTAGGGACATGTTTCAGTGGTAGACTTGGCAGTGCTAGGTTAATGGTTGGACTTGATCTTAAAGGTGCTTTCCGACCAAAATGATTCTATGACTGAAAGAGCTCCAGCTTAGGACTACAGTTTTGTACCAAATTATGTGACTTCCTGAGTAGAAAAATTGCATAGGGGGGTCTCCATGCCTGTTGGACTGTTGTGTCTGCACTATCATTTTATAGAGTCTGAGTTCAAACCCAGATTTGCTGATGGCTCTACTCTGATGGTTGTTAGGAAAGTTACCTCATCAGGGGAAAACTCCAGCCTCACACTGTGCTCTCTGACATGCATGTGTGCGGCAGGGGTAGGTCCCCTTCAAACAGTCTTTAGCTCAGTGCCTTCAATTTGCTTTTACAGTGATGGTCTGAGACTAAATCTTGAGCTGTGGGAGCAGGAACCAGGTGGGGTAGTGTGGTTTTGGGGTACTTCAAGAGCTATGCTCTTGAGTATGGTGCTAGTTCCTGGGAGATGAGGCTGTTCTGGAGCATAACAAAATCAGTTTCTGAATAAACGGAGGTGGAGACAAAGTGTCTATACAACAGATTTTTTCTTTGCCCACCAGAAAATCACTTAATCTTTCTTTCTATAATGAAATGGATTTAACTACTCACAGTGAACAGACGGGACTGATTTATGTTTCCAGAAGAATTTCATGAAAGCTGCCACTTCTTTCATTTTACCCATTTTTCAACACCTTCTGACTGTAAAACTGGCTGAATTGTGCTGACTTCTAACTGATGATGCCAAAGTTGTTTCCAGAAACCAGTCAGGATTTCTTCAATCTCCTTTCAGAGAGGCATCAGCTTAGAAGGGAGCAGGCCATCTTAGAAATGCTTTATGGCAAGGTGGGAAAAAAAGGAGGAGAAAAGGATAGGGGTTTATATAATTCTCAGCTTTTTGCTGAAGAGATTCATCATCAAGACCAGGAGAAGTACAGTGAGGATAGACCCCTCATTCCAGATTCATCTCAGAATTTTTTTCTTTGTGTATATTGATTTGGCCACAGCTCCTGGCTCCTCAGTGCATCTCCTCAGCCTGCTTTCTGTTTCTTCCAAGCACTTTTTAGATCTGGAGCATCAGCTTCCCAGCAGATGCTGTCTGAGAAGCACAATAGGAAGAACGTACTTGGTTTGATCAGAACACTTGGTAAGAATCATTCTTTTTGGTACAGACTCTTCCTTGACGCCTCTATAGACATCTGTGTTCTTCTTGTACCTGTTCCTCCACTGCCACTTTTGCTTGGTCTATATTTCACACACATGTCTTTAAAGCCTGACTAAAACCCGAGGTTGACAGCAAGACAGTGACTTATACAAACACAGGTAAACATGAAGAGAAAGGTTGCTCATCTGGGGAATGTGGCACATGGGAGAAGACTGGGGGATGATATTCACTGTAATAATGTCAAGGACTGCTAACAGCACTGCAGGAGGCAAGATAAAGAGACTTTAATAGAGTCACTAGTGAAATAGAAATGTCATGACCTAAGGATCCAGGAGAACAGAAGAACCGGAACGTTGTAGTTTTTATGCCTCCCTGTAAAAGGGAGAATATTTGAGGAGGGTAACTTTTACAACAGGCACATATTGCAATTTTTAGAAGAAATAACAAAGTTTTTAAGTTTTCTGACCTCCCAAGGTTGGATGATACGAGCTCGTATCATACATCACTATGTGATGCCTGTTATGTGAGTTGCACCAAGAGTATGAGTATATAGATGAGATTTAAGCAAACTGTACATAGTTATTTTTTTTTTTAAAAATTTAGATAACTCATTAAATTCTCCATTTTACTAAAAAAAATTGCCTAACTCATTAGCATTAAATAGATACATATCTGAAATGTAAAACTGTCAAATATTGGATAAAAGACCTCACTCCATTTCATTTACCTTGCAGTTGAAGTGCCAGACTTAAATCATTAGCTTCGCTTATGCCAATGAGATTTCAAAGAGAAATTATGGCCTCTTTTCAACCTTTCATGCCACACGGCTTTAGAAAAAAAGTCAACATCATTAGAAGTAATGATCAGGTTTAGAAGTGAGTGACTAAGGTATCATGTGTTCAGAAACAATTGCAAAATTGTTTGCTGTGTGCCTGCATCCAGACAGAGCACTAATACTAAGGCACAAAATCAGTGCTTGTTTTCCAAAACACGTGGTGATGTGGTGGGGTGAGTGAAAAAAACAATTTCCTCAAAATATACCTGCTACTTGTTTTCTTGACCCACTACTGATTTTCACAAGAGCTACTTGTTTAGGATTTCTGCAGCTACTTTCTCATTTTCTCTGAATGACATTGCTGCCTGTCCTCTCTCATAGTAGCTAGGTAGGCACTAGGAAAAGAAAAAAGAGAAAAGAAAAATAAAAAAGGATAATTCTGATATATTTAAGCATATAGAAACAAGCATCAGTATTCTTTATGTTTCTTCTTTGTTCAATTGTCAGCCCTCTGTATGTGGGGCAGAGACATCAAAACATAGGAAGTCATGTAAAAGCGGCTTTCTCTGAGACTTATTTTGCCAGCATCTTACAAACTGGAGGGCTACAGCAGCCTGTAAGAACAGACATGTCTTCATAGACACACTTTCCCCCATATGTGAGCTACTCTTGCTTTTAATATTTGCCAAAGCTGGACATGTAGGAAGGCATCCACTGTGCAAATAATGCATTATTGCATCTTCACGCTTCTGAGGCAGGTTTGAGTTAATTTCACAGGATTCAAATGTGTGTATTTCTTACATTAACCATTTATTTTCTTTACATTATAACTTTTCTTTGTAAGAGAAGGTTGAATACATTGTTAGATTTAAGGCAAAGAAAAGGAAAAATACTGTACTTCCTATGTCTAATTTAATTTTACAGATATAAAATTAATAGATGCATCTTCTATTCTTCATGTCAGTAAACTACAGCTTTAAATTCAATCAGCCAGTTGTTACTGTAAACAAGAGTACATGTCAACACTTCGTTTTCACTTGAATTCCTTTTGAATAAAGTGCATTATTTAAGTTTATAATACCCAGTGCATGACAAAGACAAAAAGGAAGTAAAAAAGAAAAAGCAGTAAATTCTCATGATTAAAAGGATAGTACTTTTTTAAACAAAAATTTCAGCACTTGAATCAAATGCTTTTAAACAAAAATTTCACCAGTTGAATCAAAACATCGAAGGTGCTTTTAAAATGCAGAGGAAGAGTAACCTAAAAAAACAAAAGAAAAATAGGGCAGACAATTATAATTGGACTGCCAACTATTAATAATTTTAATATAAACAGATTTTATACGAATAGTTTGAAAAAATCTCTGGGTGTCTTTGAAGATAGTACTTATGATCAGTGACTTTCCTTACATTCTTCAGCTCCTTATAATGAAGTAACAGGAGAAATCATGGAACCCTTAATCATGCATTGTCTTAAAAATTGCTAATTATGGAAAATAAGAGGACAATCCCAGCCAATTAATCTATAGTTTGCTTTGAGGTTCATATTGAGAATATTCTTAGTGACCACGCTCTAAATGTTCAAAATGCTTCCTGTCAGCAGGAGGGTACTTGGTTAGAAGTGCACACAGCTTTCACATGACTGGAAATCCTCCAGTGAAAGACTCAAACAGCTGCATAAGATTTACCAGCACACCTTTTCATGAGACTGAACATTTAACATTATTTCTGTTGTTTGTGTTGCTAAATGATCCAGCCATATAAGTTAAATTAAATTAATTAAAATGCATCTTTTTATAATGTAAATGCAATCTCTTGAGCCACCAATCATAAATATTTATATTAGGTAATACCATCTACACCCCCCCCCCCCCTAGCACACTTTT